>KL274618.1:0-11250 GCA_000699545.1 Podiceps cristatus
TAACTACATACAGCTGCTTGATAGGACTTAAGATGTTGAAACAGACTCATGGAAGATATTGGGATGGGGGAGATTTGTAGTTTGGTAGTAGCCTTTTACTTCCTTTTTTTTTTTTTTCACTAAACTACTTCTAGCAGAGATTCTTGTTGATTACTCCCCAATCTGGTTGCTTTTCAAATCTGCTGGCTAGTCTCAAATTTGAAAACGGTCTTAAGACCAAATTTCTTCAAGTCTCAATGCAATCCCACCCCAAAACAAGCAGTTGCTGGTGGAATACATGCAAATCAGTATCTACTGTGTAGAAAAGGCAGGTATTAAGACCCACATCTTAACCACTCAAAAAGGTATCAGCCAATCAGTACACAGCTCCAACCCCAGCCATGGCATGTGCTGCTGCAGGGCCATCAAAAGAGGTAGAAGACAGGGGAGGCACTGCAGAGGGAAGGAGGAGAAAGATAAATAGCATACATCTGGCAGAAAGTAGGCTTCATCAGCTCTGCTGCTCAGAGAACAGTTTGCTTTTTGAAGAGCTTATTCTTTAACATGTTCCTTCTAAAGCCAACTATCTTAAAATTTTCAAATTGTATGCAGGCACTAATAACTCTTTTAGCCAAAAAGAATTATGCAAAAAAATCTCAAATTGGAAATAAGATAGAAAAGCTAAAACAGAAGTTAGTTTCAAGGCAATTCACTGCTTTAATACCTAAGAGACATTCATTTCTAGGAAAACAACAGTTAAAACCCAATTTCTATGGAAGTATTTGCAAAAATTGGAAGGAATCAAGGTCTTGGTTGTTCTGCAGTGCTGCAAATCTGTAAGATCAGAACTTTAGCAAAGATCAAGGGCATCACCAGGCTACTATTTTCCATTGAAAAGCACGTAAGACAAAATATCAAGGGGTTACTGGACTTGTGCTGACATGTGCATTCACAGAAGCACAGAAGTCAGGCTACATTTTGGAGAGGAACCATGGCAAACATGTTTAAAGCTTTTACACTCAGATAAACTCTGGACTATTTGTTTCCTGATGGTTCCCTGGAATTTATAACATGATAGTATGAGTCATCAATCATGTGAATTGAACTCTTAGGACATTTCAGTTTTAACCCATGAGCTGCTACTGCATGAGCTAAAAAGCCCATAAGGACAAAAAAAGGTATTCTTACACTGAAAGAAGACATAAGGAATAAGGAATAAGCAACAGCCTGAGGAACATGACTGCAACCATCACATTCCACTCATGCAACTGTCATCTTTCACACCAGGTATGGCCAGGAGGCAAATATTCATAGATTCATAGAAAGGTCTGGGTTGGAAGGGACCCCAAGGATCATAGAGTTCCAACCCACCTGCCACAGGCAGGGACACCAAGCTCCAGGCTGGGATCTACACAAGGTTGCCCAGGGCCCCGTCCAACCTGGCCTTGAACACCTCCAGGCATGGGGCATCCACCACCTCTCTGGGCAGCCTGTTCCAGCACCATATTCCCACTGTAAAACATGCTAAAAGCACTTTGATTCAGATATTCAAGCAGATTTATTCAGATTCCAAATACGACACAGGAAAAAATAGTGTAACTGCAAGACTAGGGAACTTTAGCCTGTAAAGAAGCTGCATGGTTCCACTGAACTACTGCTGCTGTGTCAGACGCTGCAGGTGCACTAGGTGCTTTTACGGTCATACTGAAAGTGTTGAATCATTGACAACCCCTGAATAGGACTTTACTGTGATATAAAAATATCACAGTACTGTGATTTAAACTAATAACTAAAACTGTGTGTTTTAGTTATTTGCTGAGCAGCGTGGATGATAGGATATTTTGAAATGTAACTTCTTGCCTGACAAGAGTAAGCAGACTTTGAATAAGGTCATTAGACTTCTTGAGTAAACCACTGAAAAGAAACTCAGGACATTTGTGTTCAGATAAGTACTAAAATACTAATTTAAGCTAATGCTGAAAGACTGATAAGCTAATTCAATGAATAAGCCTAAAGTTCAACAGCAGACAACATGATGAAGACAACCACCTGAGGATGAAAAGACCCTAACCCTAATTTTACAGAGCATACTTGGACTATGTAAATGAATTCCAGGAACTCATCACCATAAGGCTGCCCTTTCCAAGAAACCTAATGAACATGTATGATGTTTCTGTATGTGAGCTGATGTGCTTTGCTGACCCGGTGGAGCACTTGTGGAGGAGTGATCCCCAGTGCTGCCCAGCACTGTATTAAAGAATGCCTGCTTAATAACAAACTAGTTGTTACTGAGTTTTTATACTCGGAAGCATGCCCAGCCGCACCTAGCCTCCTCTTAGAGGATGTGTTAAAAAGCAAGAGGATTTGGATTTCCAAACTTTTGTTTCAAGGTGAGCTTTTTTTCTGGGATGATGGAACCACATACAGCAGCAATATCACAGAATCACAGTATGGTAGGGGTTGGAGGGGACCTCTGGAGATCATTTAGTCCAATCCCCCCCCCCTGCTAGAGCAGGGTTACATAGAGCAGGATGCACAGGAACATGCCTGGGAAGGTTTTGAGTATCTCCAGAGAAGGATCACAACCTCTCTGGGCAGCCTCTTCCAGTGCTCTGGCACCCTCACAGTAAAGAAGTTGTTCCTCATAATCATACAGAACTTCCTGTGTTCTAGTTCATGTTTGTTGCCCCTTGTCCTGTCACTGGGCACCACTGAAAAGTCTGGCCCCATCCTCTTGACACCCATCCTTAAGATATTTATAAGCACTGATAAGATCCCCCTCTCAGTCTCCTCCTCATCAGGCTAAGCAGCCCCAGCTCCCTTAGCCTTTGTCCATAGGAGAGATGCTCCAGTCCTCTAATGATCTTTGTAGCCCTTCACTAGACGCTCTCCAGTAGTTCATCACCTATCTTGAATTGGGGAGCCCAGAACTGGACACAGTAAATACATAAATACTGTAACATACATTACAAAGCATTAACTCTGAATATCACAAATATCATCAATTCATTTTTTTAAGGGGGGAGGGGGGGGAGAAAAGGGGAGGATGAACAGACAGACTTAAAAGTGATGAACTTACTATTCCAATCAGATCAAATCTGAATTTGAGGTGCATAGAGGCAGGTTTTTAAGCAATATCCAGAACATATTTTACACCCTTAAAAAGCTTTTACTTATGTTAGTGTGCACCTACCATGAGACCATGAATACAGAGCACTATGTCAGTAGGGAATACATTGATCACTGCTAAGGTATACAAAGTGTTTATATCTCTATACTCCTCATTTACACCCAAAAGGCAATTGCTGTTCACTGAAAAATTGTAACTGTCTCCTTTGACAGTCCACTGTTTCCTACCGCTCTGTTTTGAAGTAAGTTTCACCCTTCAGTAGTGTACTGGTTTGGGCTGGGATAGAGTTAGTTTTCTTCATAGCAGCTCCTATAGTACTATGATTTGGATATGTAAACAAAACAGCGTTGATAACACTCATTTTTAAGCTTTTGCTGAGCAGTGCTTACACAGTGCCGAGGCCACCTTTGGTTCTCACACCATCCTGCCACAGAGCAGACTGGGAGCGCACAAGAGGTCGGAACGAGACCAGCCAGGATGGCTGACCCAACTGACCAAAGGGATATTCCATACCATATGATGTCAAACTTTCAGCAATAAAAGCTGGAAGAAAAAGGAGGAAGGAGAAATGTTCAGAGTTACAGCATTTGCTTTCCCAAGTAATATATAATGGAGCCCTGCTTTCCTGCTAATGGCTGAACACCTGCTTGCTGATGGGAAGTAGTGAATGAATTCCTTATTTTGCTTTGCTGGTGCACACACAGCTTCTGCCTTCCTTATCAAACTGCCTTTATGTCAACTCACAAGTTTTGTCACTTTTACCTTTCCAGTTCTCTCCCCCTTCCCACCAGGTGGGAAATCACTGAGTGAAGGAAGAGAAGGAAAATCTGACTTTTTTGAATGCAGCTGAATTCATCACTATTGAAATCAGAGACATGCATTAAATAAAGGTAAATTCAGCTTCTTTGTAGGTATTATACCAATGTCCATCAAATATTAAAAAAACCCTATCCTGATTAGTTAAACAAACAGAAGTGGTTTGACTAAAATAAAATGCTGGCATATGCAAAACACGGGGGAAAAAATGACATCAAGAACAGACATCTTAGTAATCTGTTTTGGTAAAATGGTAGACTGGAAAATCTCTATCTGCTGTTTAGGACTGAATAATACAGTTAAAATCAAACAGGAGCCCTTCTGCTCCATAACACAACTGTATACAAAACTGAGTTTTAGGCTATGCCTGTTGACCCAATAGTCTTAGGCTATACAAACAGAACATGCTCCTGCAATCTCCAATACACTCATATACTGAACAAAACTAACACAACGAAAGCAAGGATTTTGGAATTGACAGGAACTAGCTTGGTTGGACTTGATGATCTTAAAGGTCTTTTCCAACCTTGACAATTCTATTCTTGAGGGTAGGAAGGTTCTGCAGAGGGATCTGGACAGGCTGGATCGATGGGCCGAGGCCAATTGTATGAGGTTTAATAAGGCCAAGTGCCGCGTCCTGCACTTCGGCCTCAACAACCCTATGCAATGCTCTGGGGCTCTGGGCTCGGCCATCCAGCCAGTTTTTCACCCAGCAAAGAATGCACCTGGGCCAGCTGCGAGAATACTGTGGGAGACTGTGTCGAAGGCTTTACTAAAATCCAAGTAGACTACATCGACAGCCTTCCCCTCATTCATGACGTGGGTCACCTGGTCAGAGAAGGAGATCAGGTTGGTCAAGCAGGACCTGCCCTTCATGAACCCATGCTGGCTGGGCCTGATCCCTCGGTTATCCTGCACACGCCCCATGAGCACCCTCCCTCAAGATGAACTTCTCCATAATCTTCCCCAGCACCAAGGTCAGGCTGACAGGCCTGTAGTTCCCTGGATCCTCCTTCCAGCTCTTCTTGTAAATGGGCGTCACGTTGGCAAGCTTCCAGTCATCCAGGACCACCCCTGTTCTCCAGGACTGTTGAAAAATGATGGAGAGCGGCTTGGCAAGCACCTCCACCAGCTCCCTCAGCACCCTTGGGTGGATGCCATCAGGCCCCATAGACTTGTGAGTGTCCAGGTGGCATAGCATGTCATTAACTGCTTCCTCCTGGATCACGGGGAGCTTATTTTGCTCTCCATCCTTGTCTTCCAGCACAGGGGGCTGACTACCCTGAGGATACCTGGTCTGGCTATTAAAGACTGAGGCGAAGAAGGCATTAAGTACCTCAGCCTTTTCCTCACTCTTTGTGATGATGTTCCCCCCCACATCCAGAAAAGGATGGAGGTTCTCCTTGGCTCCCTTTTTGTTGTTAATGTATTTATAGAAGCATTTTTTGTTAGCCCATACGACCGTGGCCAGATTGAGCTCTAGCTGGGCTTTTGCCTTTCTTATTCCCCCTCTGCATGACCTAACGAGGTCCTTGTACTCTCCTTCGGTTGCCTGCCCCTTCTTCCAAAGGTGATGAACTCTCCTTTTTTTCCTGAGTCCCAGCAGAAGCTCCCTGTTCAGCCAGGCTGGTCATCTTCACTGCTGACTCTTCTTATGGCACATGGGGACGGCCTGCTCCTGTGCCTCTAAGATTTCCTTCTTGAAGAAGGCCCAGCCTTCCTGTACCCCTTTACTCTTCAGCACCATCTCCCAAGGGACCCTCTCAATCAGTGTCCTGAACAGGCTGAAGTCTGCCCTCTGGAAGTCCATCGTAGTGGTATTACTGACCCAGCTCCTTACTTGGCCAAAAAAAAAAAAAATTCAAGAATTCTATCATTTCATGGTCGCTAAGCCCAAGACAGCCTCCGACCTTCACTTCTCCCACCAGACCCTCTCTGTTTGTAAACAGTGGGTCAAGCAGGGCACCTCCCCTGGCAGGCTCCCTTACCAGTTGCGTCAGGAAGTTATCTTCCACACACTCCAGGAACCTCCGGGAATGTTTCCTCTCGGCTGTATAACACTTCCAGCAGATGTCTGGTAAGTTGAAGTCCCCCACAAGGACAAGGGCTTGCGACTCTGAGACTTCTGCCAGTCGCTTGTAGAATGTTTCGTCGGCTTCTTTGTCATGGTTTAGGTGGTCTATAGCAGACACGCAGCAGGAAATCTGCCTTGTTAGCCTTCCCCCTCATCCTTACCCATAAGCGTTCAGCCTTGTCACAACCATTGAGCTCTATACAATCAGAACACTCGCTAACATACAGAGCCACCCCACCACCTCTCCTTCTTCACCTATCCCTCCTGAAGAGCCTATAGCCATACATTGCAGCACTCCCGTCACCCGAGTCATCCCACCATGTTTCTGTGATGGCAACTACATCATAGCTCTCCTGCTGCACAATGGCTTCCAGCTCCTCCTGGTTGCTGCCCATGCTGCGTGCACTGGGGTGGATGCACTTGAGCTGGGCTATCGGTTTTGCCCCAGACATCGGCACACCACCCCTCAGCTCATCTCTAGGGAGCCTGGTGCCATCCCTTTCCCCCTTCAACTCTAAAGCCCTCTCAATGAGGCTAGCCAACTCATGAGCGAGAATCCTTTTTCCCCTTGACAACAGCTGAATTCCATTTTCAGCCAGCGGGCCTGCTGTTGTGTAGACTGCCCCATGGTCAAAAAACCCCAAATTCCTCTGACAGCACCAGCCTCTGAGCCACGCGTTAACCAGGCTTGCTTTCCCGTTCCTTTCAGTGTTCTTCCCCGCCACCAAAGGGATTGAGGAAAACACTACCTGCACTCCCAATCCCTCAACCAGTCACCCCAGCGCTCTGAAGTCCCTCTTGATTACTCTTAGGCTACTTTGCGCAACCTCATCGCTGCCAACCTGCAAAACCAGCAGCGGGTAGTAGTCAGTGGGGCGTACCAGACCAGGGAGTCTCCAAGCGACCTCTCACCTGGGCCCCAAGGAGGCAGTAGACTTCCCTGTGGGTTGGGGACAGTCAGCATATTCGGAACTCTATCGGCACACCACCCCTCAGCTCATCTCTAGGGAGCCTGGTGCCATCCCTTTCCCCCTTCAACTCTAAAGCCCTCTCAATGAGGCTAGCCAACTCATGAGCGAGAATCCTTTTTCCCCTTGACAACAGCTGAATTCCATTTTCAGCCAGCGGGCCTGCTGTTGTGTAGACTGCCCCATGGTCAAAAAACCCCAAATTCCTCTGACAGCACCAGCCTCTGAGCCACGCGTTAACCAGGCTTGCTTTCCCGTTCCTTTCAGTGTTCTTCCCCGCCACCAAAGGGATTGAGGAAAACACTACCTGCACTCCCAATCCCTCAACCAGTCACCCCAGCGCTCTGAAGTCCCTCTTGATTACTCTTAGGCTACTTTGCGCAACCTCATCGCTGCCAACCTGCAACACCAGCAGCAGGTTTTGCAGGTTGACATATCCCCTTTAGTCAGGGCTTCACCTTTTGTGTGTGTGTGTGTGTGTCCCCCCAAAAAAATCTTACCAGTAAGCATTTCTAAAACATTTATTAATTTATAACATTTCAGGGGCAGTTCATATTGGACATTAGGAAAAGGTTCTTCACTGAGAGGGTAGTCAGTCACTGGAACAGGCTCCCCAGGGAAGTGATCACAGCATCAAGCCTGTTAGGAGTTCAAGGAGCATCTAGATAACGCTCTTAGTCAGGTGGGTTAGTTTTAGGTGGTTCCGTAAGGAGCAGGGATTTGCACTCAATGATCCTTATGGGTCCCTTCTGTCTGGCGGCTGTAACCTTGTTGCATGCCTTGAAGTTCTGATGAGGTCAGGGACCAGGCAGTTTCCACTTCCTGTCTGCATTCTCTCATTCCTTCCTCCAGTGTCTTTGTTGAAGAGCCAGCTTTTTGATCAGACTTTTCTTCTTCTTCCCTTACTAATTGATGATATGGACCTGTCTTGATCAGACTTTTCTTCTTCTTCCTCTTCCCTTACTAATTGATGATATGGACCTGTTGTTCTCCTTGTCCATTGTTTTTTCTTAACTCCTGGGGCAATTACTGTAGTTGTTGTTTGGGTCCCTATCTCAACCCCGGTGTCCTCAGACAATATTTGGGTCCCTGCCTCAACCACAGTCCTCTTAGAGTACTGAAATGTGGCTCAACAGGCATAGGCCAGGCCCCAGTACAGTGATACGAGCTGCTGGTTTTCACTGGGATAGGCAAGGTACCCTTCTATCAGGTGGCGTGTCAGTTTGCCAGGGTCACTTGCCTGTTCAGGTATAAAGTCCCAGGCTGTGAGAGGCGGTAACTGCCCCAGGAGCCACATCAATCCTGGGTTGGGACAGGGAGATGGATCCCCTCATATTCCCCACACAGTAGCTCCCCCAGCACGGCAAGGCCACCAATATCAAGACAAAGCACATAACCATTGTTAACAAGTTGCCAAGGATAAAGAGATTAACAGTGCAGCCAACAAACTTTATGACCCATACAGGAGCTTGCTACTTAATACAATAGCCAAGCATGCTCAGTAAAAAAACTGCGGTTGTGCCCCATGTTGGGTGCCAAAAAAGGACTGTCATTGTTTAGCCCGTTTATCCCCAGAAGGCAGCTGAGCACCATTCAGTCAGTCAGTCAGTCAGTTGCTGGCTCGCTCCTGCCCCCCGCCCCAGCAGGCAGCAGGGGAGAATCGGGGAAAAAGAAAGGCAGAACTCATGAGTTGGGACAACAGTTTAACAGGGCAGCAAAGGAAAAGAAAACAAACAAAACCCCAACAAGAACAATAACAGAGTGTAGTGTTCTGCTTGACAGCACAGGTTGCCCAGCCTGGTCCTGAGCAGCGATTCCCCCCAAAGCATTGTCCCCTCTATATGTAAGCATGGCCTATATGTAAGCATGGCCATGGAGGTCAGATGGTCACGTGGTATAGAATAGCCCCCTGGCCAGCTGCTGGTGAAAATTAACCCTAACCCAGCCAGAACCAGGTACTTGCAGAAGTACCACAGCTTGTCATGTATGAGCACCCAGAGCACTTGCTCTCTTGCACCTACCCTGAGAATATGGATTTGTGCAGCACCAAATGTTGTAGCTGTCTGCTGAGTAGATTAACTGGCCTTGCTGACACGGCCATTTTCTCACCTACCTTTTCCCTTTTCCTCAATGCACATGTGCACTTTTGTTTTTCATATATCTGTGTAGGAGGTCAAGACAGTTTTTAAAAATGAGAATATGATGTGGGGGTCTGAAGAATGCTTTCTCTTCCTTATACAATCCCTCTTGCAGCATGTTACAAAAACGTTTATAATCTTGTGTCTTTAGTACTACAGGGACTCGAGGTACTTAGGTCAAGAAGATAAAAAAAACATAGTTCA
The DNA here is from genome assembly GCA_000699545.1 of Podiceps cristatus. Lineage (NCBI taxonomy): Eukaryota > Metazoa > Chordata > Aves > Podicipediformes > Podicipedidae > Podiceps > Podiceps cristatus. Next base: position 9,310 of record KL274618.1, read on the forward strand.
TATTCTTTGCTGTTCACTATTAGAAAGCACCCAAGCAGAGAGTTGCAGTAAATCAGCCAGAGCAGCAGTTGTTGCAGTCACTGCATGTAATCATCCAAACTGTCTGAAGTGATTTCACTTAACCTGGTCTATCCTTACAGTCTTTTTTTCAATTATCAGTGTTTAGGAAAGTGTGGTCTTTCTTTCTACTTCTGACAGTCCTCTGGTTGGACAGGTGATTTTTTTGATTCCTAATTTATGATCTGGATGAATTTAGTAAAAGCATTACTACAACAAAGCATTGCAGTATTTTTCTCCTTTTGGTCACCTGAATGCCTTCCCAAAGTTTATACAGAAAGAAGTGTTTGACTCTGTCAAAGCTTGTTTCACTCCCTTTCCCTTGACCTTTGTTGTATGCGACTAATATGTTAAGTATGTCAGAGCCCTTCAAAACAGCCTGTACAGCTAGGCTGTATCAAACACTGGATGTTGTACTTGAAAAAAGATATCTTCTTTTTTTTTTTTTTTTTTTGTTAGCAATAACATTTCATTTGTATGTTTCACCTGTTTTTGGACTAACTTCCTCTGCACCCATATCTACTACATGATTAGCACTTCAAAACAAGAAAATGCTCCTTCCTTTTTAGAAAGCTAAAAAGTTATTTCAACGACAAAGAAATGACTACCCTCCTAAAGAAATATACATGATTACAGCATTTTCCTCAGAGGACCATTAAGAACTACTTAAGAAAACACTGAGAATTGTTAGATGTGTGTCTCCTCCCCTCCCCCCCCCTTCTATTAGTCCTGTTTATTTCTCCACAGACTCCTTATAGCAGGACAACCTACATGAGAGACCACAAAAGAATGTCTCTGCCACAGAACCTTGCAGAGGCACAGGAGTTCAGTTTTGCCTCCTCCTTTCCACAGCCCAACCACTCCTAAGAGCAGCAGTCTGTGGTCTGAAGCTACCAATTCAGGTAGTGTTATGATAAGGCAGTCCTGACTGAGCACTGTCAGACACTAGACACCTTGTAGCTGACAGCTCTGGCCACCTGCATTTTGGCCAATCCCTGCAAGCAAGGTAACAAACAACACAGACATAACAAGGAGTAAAAAGTCTTTGAGAAGAGATGGGGAATGAATGAAGTACAACTAACCTAGACAATTCTCCTCCAATGCAGATACAGACAAAAACTGATCAACGGTAAATATTTACCACCTCTCTCCATCAGATGCTATAAAGTAATTGCTTCAGTGCTAATTAGACGTTGAGCAGCAGTGAACTGCCTCTGTGAGAAGTGCCCTGAAGCCTGCAGCTGATCAGCATGACTACTTATTCTATGGTAAAACATAATACTTTGAAAGGTACAAATAGAACGAGTTAAGTAGAAATGTGGATATGCACACAATGAGATGAGGCTGATCCACCTGTTAGACTTGGGCATGCACCACTGCTGAATAGAATTTCAACGCAGCCTATGCCATTCTTCCACAAAATCTATCTTCCTCACTACTCACACAGAACTGTATCACTGGCTAGTGCACTACATACATAGATGATGTCAGAGCTTCATATGTGGTCTCTGCCTGTACTGCTAGAACTTATCATAAGCAAAACAGACAAAAATACATAAATCTTGCTATCATTGTGAAAACTTTTCTCAAAGATACATGATTAGTGAAGTAATATCCTTCTGACTTACCATGTCAGAAAGGCTTAAAAAAAAAAAAAAAAAAAAAAGGCAGGGGGGAAGCGGAGCAGCACGCATTTTATAGCAATGTTTAAGTTCTAAGAATTTTTTTAAAAAATGTATCGAGGATTTACTGTTTTAAATCAACAAAAAAGGCACCCTTTTCACCATTCAAAGACCTTGAGGAAGAATCTGAAAAATGCTATAGCCAGAAAGCTCACTGGAAATATTTTCATCGTAAGTAATTATATTACAAAGCAACTGAGGA
>KL274618.1:11262-24324 GCA_000699545.1 Podiceps cristatus
AGTGCTTGATTTTTCCTTACTACCGAAAAAATATTCATTAACCTCTCACTACTGCAGTCTAATACACAATTCAGAACAGTTACTAACAAAGCAGTAAAAGCATACTAAAAACAGTTAGTAAACTGAGGTCAGACTACCGCCTCTTATTCGAAGGGTTTGGGGGAGGGGAGAAGAACCATACCCGCTTCCCCAGCGAACAGGTCTGGTGGGTTTCTGTCCCACCCGTATTTCAAACAAACAAACAAAGGAAAAACCAACACCAAACCGAAAAACACAAACCCCGTCACCTTGCTCGGCGCGCAGAAGCGCCGCTGGCTGCTTTCCCTGGATGTCTCCAGGGCGGTGTTTCTCCTGGGGAGTCGGCCTTAGCAGATGCACACGCCACCCGACTAACTCATTCGCAGCAGGGAAAGACGTCAAGCCAGTCTTGGAACGGAGGCTTGTTTGAGTTCGACTTTCAGTCGCTAATGACTCAGTGACGAAGGAAGCACACAAGTATTTGTCCGAGCACAGGAGTGCGTACGCAGCTGCCAGGACCCAAACACGTAGCAACCTCGTCCCGGAAGGAGCTTGCTGAGACCGTGTCGCGAGGTCTGCGCATGCGCCAAGGCGTTTCTGCAGGGGTAGGGCGGCCTGGCTGCTCTCCTCCCGGGCTACGCGGGTTGCTCGCGCCGTTGGTGTACCAGCTACAGCGGTCATGGGGAAGCTGAATGTGGTGATGCTTCGGTACCTCTCCAGGGAGCACTTCAGGGTCCTGACAGCGGTGAGCCGGTGGGGAGGCCTGGCTGGGGGAGGAGGGGAGGCCAACCTAGCCCCGTTCTACTCGCCGAGTGCCGCATGGCCCGTGAGCTAAGCGTTGTCGGGCAGGCTCTGTGCACGGATGGGAGGCTGGGTTGGTTGTGTCACAAACGGCGGCGGAAGAAAGGCTGCAGGGGAATGGGATCTGCTGCTGTTCCGCTGCCTTCCCTAGGGTCTGATGTTGGTGTTTCTCGGTGGGGCGGGCCGTTCTTTCCTTCAGCCGGCTGCTTCCGAGGGGTCGTTAATGTCAGGGCGGTCGCCGGGGCTGGCCAGGTGGCAGCTGCCCAGTTGGGTACCGTCACCAGTTTTTCCGCATGTGCTCATTGCTTTTGGCATCCGGTCTAACGAGGAGCGAGCAAAGGATTACCAGTGCGTGGCGCGCTGCCTTGGCTAGTTGCATGGTAAGTGCCGGCCACACCAGGTGCCCTGTCTGTACTGGCAGCAGGAGTACTGGTAGAGAGACAAATTGAGCCATGGCTATGTAAGTATGCGTTTCAGAAATGTATTTTCTGGCCAGTACTGTAGAAGTTTCAAGGCTGAATTATACAAATGATATCAAGGGGCTGTGATGCCTATTAAAAGATCTGGGTAAGTCATACAAAAAAACCCCCACTGCATCCATGAAAAGTGATTTTAGTCTCAAGCGGGATCTGTTACTATTTCATTGTTGAACACAGGGGCTAACAAATCTATTTTTATTTACTCTTTTAGGTGGAAATGGGCATGAAGAACCATGAAATAGTTCCTGCTAGCTTAACTGCTTCCATTGCCAGCCTTAAACATGGTGGCTGTAATAAAATTTTGAGAGAGTTGGTGAAGCACAAACTTCTAGCTTATGAACGAACTAAAAGTGAGTTTGAGGTTTATGGTGGGCTCCCTCTCTCATTCTGTCCCCAGTGACTCCCAGTGGTACTCACAGAAGTACCACAGCTTGGACTGTATGAGCATCTAGAGCACTTGCTCTCTTGGACCTACCCTGGGAATATGGATTTGTGCAGCACCAAATGTTGTAGCTGTCTGCTGAGATGCTGGTGATGTATAAATGCTATAGATGACAGGCAGAAAAGAAATGAATAGTGAACTTTATTTTTTGCTCAGTTTCTAAGTCATGAAAAATAAAAGAATCATCAGCTAAGGCAATATTCAAATGCATGCAGGAATCAACCCAAATGAGTTAGAGTCTTACAGTACACAAACTGGAGCATACTGCAAAAGTCTTGTACATTTCACCCCCTCAGAAACAGCTAACAAAGTAGGTTTTATTCCTTGTTGTGTGACAAGTTGTGCAGGCCTTTCCCCATTTCCTTCAGCCTTTTAGTTGCATCTGGCTTTGCAAACATACTGTAGAAGTCTTCCTATCCTTTTTGTCCCAGTTCTTCAGAGCATTAAGGGTCACTCTAGATCATCACAACAGTGCCAGATCCCTGATGTGTCTCCTATATGTGTACCAAAATGCATCTTGGGTTTTCCCAGGCTATTTAAACTACTGCCGTTGCCTCTATTAGAGAGGGGTTAACAGCATGTCTGTCTTTTGCACGGTTGTCAATTTTCATAAAACTTGCAGGAATTTAAGCATCCTTACCATTCTGTCAAATGGGGCTGATGCTAGCCAGCAGCTGAAAAGTATTTCACTTACACTTGGGTGTTGTGCACTGTAACCTGAAACAAGAAGCAAGACTAAATTGAGACTTATTTTAAATGTCATATATACGTAATAAGGAATGAAATGTTTTGCATTTTGTTCTTACCTAGCTGTCCAGGGTTATCGGTTGACTAATGCGGGATATGATTACCTTGCTTTGAAAACTCTGTCTTCCCGACAAGTCATAAATTCTGTTGGAAACCAGATGGGTGTTGGCAAAGAATCAGGTAATTGAGAAAAAACAGGGTTTGGTTTGGTTTGTTTTTTTTAAGCAGACACAGCTGTAATGTTGCAAATGTTTTGCTAGAAACTAGGTGAATTTTCCTCTGGATAGTTACACCAGTTAAACTGGCAAACACTAAGGTTTATGGGGCACTTGTTGAAATGCTATGTGAGGCTTCTGGTTGCATTTGAATTATTTCTTCACAGGAGTGTTTTTGTTCTTTGACTATTTTGTCTGATTCTTGGTTCGCTGCTTAAAAAGTACTTTGCAGGCAGATGCTGTTTGTCTCATGCTTTGTGAAGAGTTTTACTATTTTAGCAAAAAGGTAATGTCAGCTTTTTCATCCTACTTGATAGTAAAATAAAATAGGCTCAAAACTACTGGAGTACTATATTGGTTCCTTTTAAGTTCGTGTAGGTGGTAATTTGACACAGGACATAACTTGTGCAATTGAAGAATGAGAAGGGAATTATTGGGGAAAATGAAACATAGGCTATCTGTTAACACTATTTAAATTATGAAGTTTGTCCCTTAGGTTGTCTGTCCACTCAGGAGAAAGAAGGTGGCTCTTCCAGGGTGCAGTTAAAAAAATCAGCATCTGCCCTAGATTTATCTCAAGGATAGCTTATATTTGTACCTTGCTGTGCAGATAGCCTGGGGATGTTAACCTGAATAAGGGAACCCTAAGATCTACTCTGGAAGACATTTCAGATCGCATCAATATTTCTTCTAATGGAGTACTATGACCTCTTTAACAATAATTTCTTCTTGTTCAGATCGCTAATGTACAATACGAAAATTTAGTTGTCTTTACCTAGCTATAGCAGAACTTGCCATGCCAGAAACAGTAATTATGAAAAATGAAGTAGCAAATGTACTGCTGATCTTTTCCATCTGATACTAGCTTCTTAGGTTTCATTTATGTCTTAGATCTGTGCTATTATGTGTCTTCTAGATATTTACATTGTTGCAAATGAAGAGGAGCAACAGTTTGCATTGAAATTACATAGACTTGGAAGAACTTCCTTTCGCAGTCTGAAAAATAAACGTGACTACCACAAGCACAGACACAAAATGTCATGGCTGTATTTATCCCGGCTAGCAGCAATGAAGGAGTTTGCCTACATGAAGGTAGGTGGCCGTTTGCACAGTATCAGCAATGGTGTAATAGACTGGAAGATACTTTCCAGACTCTTTCGATCAGTTTGTATTTGCAGTACTGGTAAGATTTACGCAGGGATTTTTTTACTAATGGACTTAAGGTATATCTATCAGAGAATTTCAATGCTGTATGTAGACTTTCCAATGACAAAATGAAGTTTTTTCATGGAAGTCATGTGGAACAGAAGCAGGTGTCATGAGAGATGAATGTTATTTATGGATAGATAATTTACATAGCACCAGTTCTGCTATTTTTCCTTTAAAATTTATTGCATAAGCATCTTAAAAAGTAAGGAAATTTACAGTTAACCTGAACGTCAGAATTATTATTTTCTTTTGTTTTATTCAGCTGACTTTTTTTTTTTTATGCCATTTATTTGGCTTCTAATTTACCATGTTTTCAGTTGTTGCTGTGCTTTTGAAGGAAATCTTTCAGCCCAGACTGGTGTTCTGATCTGAAAAGGCACACTTTGTTCTATGCTGTGGGAAAAGATTTCATTTTCAAGCATATAGAATCATATTGCAACTCTCAGAGTTCCAGATTTTTTGGAACTGCTTTAAAAAAAATGTAGATGTTATATAGTGATTGAAAGTTGATAGTGGAAAACTAATAATTTATAAAAAATCAGTTTTCCCTTCTCCTTTTGTGCTGTATACATTAAATATTATTTTCTTGTTTCTCCTAAAAAAACTTGATAGGTTCTACCAGTGGCCTCCACAAAGATAGAAAGAACTACTACCATCATTCACAACCTCTATATTGGTCCAGTTGGTCCTCTTGCTAAAGCATGATGTGGTCAGGACTTGTAGGAATATAATGGTGTGGGTCAGTTTCCCTGAAAAGAGATGTGGGGGAAGATTAATTGTGTGCTGAGAAGTGATAGTAGTGTAACATTTAAGTAGTAAAAGCTGTATTTACATTGCTTTAACTTAGAACTCTGTCTTAGAAATATTCACTGATAACAAGAGAATGAGTAAAAAGAGAATGAACCCATTAAGAACCTGAGTGGATGAAGTGAATGACTAAATTTGCATTAGAAAAACGCAAACAGGAGAGCTTCAAAACATTACAACCTGCCTTTGGTTAATCTTCAGTGTGGTGTAATGCTGGTTATTAATGTTTAAGAATGAACTTTTTGTTTTTCAGCAACTGAGTATGGACTAACTAGTCAGGCAGAACTGTGTGGGCAGCAACATAGTGTGGAAGTTTTTTCTAATGCCTGGCACCCTGTTCCCAAATGCTAGTGATTACTTGGGCTAGCAGAATAGATATGATTCTGTCATAGAATCATAGGATCGTTTAGGTTGGAAGAGACCTTTAACATCATTGAGTTCAACTGTTAACCTGTCACTGCCAAGTTCACCACTAAACCATGTCCCTAAGCACCATATCTAGATGTCTTTTAAATACCTCCAGGGATGGTGCATCAACCACTTCCCTGGGCAGCCTGTTCCAGTGCCTGATAACCCTTTCAGTGAAGTAGTGTTTCCTAATATCAAACCTAAACTTCCCCTGGCACAATTTGAAGCCATTTCCTCTTGTCCTTGGGAGAAGAGATTGACACCCATCTCGCTACAGCCTCCTTTCAGGTAGTTGTAGGGGGTGATAAGGTCTCCCCTCAGCCTCCTTTTCTCCAGTGTAAACAACCCCAGTTTCTTCAACATCTGCTCATAGGATTTGTGCTCTAGACCCTTCAACAGCTTGGTTTTTCCATTCTGTTCTGTTTTTCTTCCAGATGCCTGATGATTAAACTGTAGATGATGTATCAGTATGCTTACTGTCTAAACTTACCATACCAATCTTAGTTGGTTTTGCAGTGAAAGTTCAAAAGGCTGTCTTCCTCCTTAAGCATGTAGTTTGATATGTCCAGTTAGCATTTGAGTAATGTATGCTGCTTCCGCAGTAATATTTATTGCTTATCTTTAACAGCTTGTCAATATATGTAATGTCTTCTTAACTATTTAATTTTAATTTTTCAATGTGTTGTCTCTTTCCAGGCTTTGCATGATAGAAAATTTCCTGTACCAAAACCTGTAGACCACAACAGGCATGCAGTTGTTATGGAACTTATTGATGGCTATCCTTTGTAAGTACTGAAGCTTGAATTCTCTGTGTTACATAAATGTTAGGTTCAGTAAGGTAACAGCATTAGGGTTTTTCTTTGTCATGTGAGTGAATTCTGACTTCACCATGCTGAATAACACTCTCTAGCCCACACTTACTAGCGTCCTACTTATTTACAGTCTTTCTTCTCTTATCCCTTTAATCAGAGAAATTGTTTTTTTCTTAGTCAAACTAGAAACTGATTATATAGACTAATTTTTTAAGTAAGGAAAACATCAAAAGAGCAGTGTGACACAGGTTAGTACCGCAACTGTTTTCTACACAGAAATCACATGTTCTGTGTGATATTTGGTATATACAATGCTGAATACCTTGTGCTTCATGATCTCAGCTCCAGTTTGTGATTCTTGCTCAAGTAATTCAGGTAAGATTATAATTTACTGTTTTACAACTTCTGCTCTATTTACATAGAATACCATGTATAATCTGGTTTTGCTTCTTCAAGGAAGGTTACTTTGCTTGAGTTGTTCAACATCTAGAAACATTCACTATCATTGAAGTTTGTACGTGGAGGCATGATTTGTTCTGTTTGCAGAGCAGAACACAAAAGGCCTGTATACTCAATACGATGTAGACTAACCTAGGTGCTTATTCAGAGATCTAAAATGTCTAGTTCTAGAACAAACCAGTCCATGCTCTAGCATAGTAATCAAGACATGAAGTGGGCTGTTTAATCTAAAGGGAATTAATCCCAAAATATAACAGTTGAAGAGAAACAGGGAACAGGCTTCATTATATTCTGTCTCCCCACCTTAATTTGTTAAACAATTTCACATCCATCATGTACATGGAGCACTTCAAGTTCCATGTGGACATCTATGGAGGAAGTTTACCTTGCTCTCCCTATTTTGCCATTCTAATCTGAAGGAGATAAGTAGTGGATGAGAATTGTTTTGAAGATGTCAAGATCAAAGAATGTCCGTATAGTTGAGGTTGAAAGGGACCTCTGTCAGTCATTCGGTCCAAACACTCTGCTCAGGCAGGGCCACCTAGAGCCTGTTGCCAGTTTTTCTATTGTCCATTGCCTGAGTTGAAAAACTAATATGGAGTTGGTCACTTATGGGAAACAATTGTTATACTGTCTTTGACAAGTACAAGGTTACCCAAAGCTCCTGCCAAATTTGACTTAGTTTTTCCTAGCCTGCCTGCTTTATCTCACACGTCACAGAATCACAGAATCTGGGGAGGCCACAACTGGACACAGGACTCCAGGTATGCCCTCACCATTCTTGAATAAAGAGGGTGGATCATCTCTCTCAACCTGCTGGCAGTGCTTTCTGTAATGCAGCCAAGGATACCATTTGCCTTCTTTACAACAAGGGCACATCACAGGCTCATATTCAACTTGGTGTCCTCCAGGACCTCCAGATCCTTTTCTGCCAAGCTGCTTTCCAGCTGGATGACATCCCTGGTGCATGAGGTTGTTGCTTCCCCAGTGCAGGACTTAGCATTGCTCATTGAACTTAATGAGGTTCATGCTGGCCTATTTTTCTAGCCTAGTTAGGTCCCTCTGGATGGCAGCACAGCCCTCTTGACATATCAGCCACTCCCAGTTTGGTGTCTTCTGGAAACACTGCCCTATCATCCATCTCATTAATGAAGGTGTTAAGCAGGAGTGGAACCACTTTTGGCTGCTGGGATACACTGCTAGTAACTGACCTCCAGTTAGACTTTGTGCCCAGCCATTCAGGCTGTTTTCAGTCCACCTCACTGTCTCATCATTATACATCATACAACAGTACAGCTCATACATCAACTGCTTTTCGATGAGAGTCTTAGGGAGACAGTGTCAAAGCCTTACTGAAGTCCAGGTAGATAATATCCACTGCTGTCCCCCCACCTAGCAGGCCAGTAACTCTGTCACAGAAGTTTATCAAGTTGGTCAGGCATGACTTCCCCTTGGTGAAGTTGACTGCTCTGGATGATTTTCTTGGCCTTGCTGTGCCTGATGGTGGTTTCCAGGATTAGCATCTCCATCACCTTCTTAGGACTCGAGGTAAGGCCAACCAGCCTATGGTTCCCTGGATGCTCCTTCTTCCCCTTCTTGAAAATGAGAGTGACATTTGCCTTTTGCCAGTCTTGAGGTGATTCTCCCACTTGCCATAATTGATCGACCGTTATCAAGAGTGGCCTTGCAATGACACCTGCCAGCTTCCTCAGCGCTTGGGGCTACATCTCATCAGAGTCCATGGACTTACATATGTCCAGTTTGCTTAAGTATTCCCTGAGCTCAATCTTTTCCGACGAGGGTATGTCTTCCTTGCTCCAGCCCTTACCCAGTCCCTGGGGCCTGAGGTTCCTGCCTCAGAAGATAGCGGTTAACATGACTTCCAAATTCAAAGAGCAAGTGGGACATTTTATGATTCAGACCTGTGGCTATAAGAAGTGTCACCAATGAATTTTGATACAAGTAGGAAAGTGTTCAACAGGAGCCTTTTACAGAGCTGCCAGACTTTCATTGTTCATCCTTTGTATTGTACAAATGATCCATTATCATAATACATTGAGCAGCATTCAGACCAAAATATTTCAGATGATAACTGTAGATGCTGACCACTTCTTGACAGCTTATGGCACAATAAGATAACTGCCTTTTAACTTGGTCTGTTTCTAAAGAGAAGAGCAAGTGTATTTTGCCACTTAAGGTACTTTGCTTTCTCACATATATGTTCAGGAACGCTTTAAGCTTTTTTCATTTTTTTGTTTTCCCCTAACTTAGTCCTGAAAGTACATTTTTTTATAAAAGAAAAATGTCATGGGGCATTAGTATTTGATTATAGGAATACAGGAAGACCTAGGTCCTACTGAGACCATGAGATTACCTAAAACAGGAGGGAGATAAAAAATTACAAATCCATTATTTAGATAATACATTATGACAGTGGTGTCCAATGGGAGACAATGAGCATAAGTTGATATGGGATTTATCCTGGGTATAAGGATAAATGTTCTCCCATGGAGGACAGTGAGGCAGTGGCACGAGGTGCTTGGGGAGGTGGCACAGTCTCTCTTCCATCCCTGGAATTTTTCAAGCCCCACCTAGACAGAGCCCTGAGCAATCTGGTCCTGGTCTCAAGAGTTGAGTTAGCTCTGAGGAGGGTATTGGACTAGAGACTTGAGGGCCCTTTGAACTTGAATTACCCTGTCGTTCTGTTGGATAGATTTCATGTACTTTGTCAATATTTTTAAATAAAGTCTTTCAAAGTTCAGAATATTTTATTTTATTTAACTTTTCAGGTGCCAGGTGCGCCAAATGGAAGATCCTGCCTCTGTCTACAGTGAATTAATGGATCTGATTGTAAAGCTTGCCAATCATGGTTTGATTCATGGTGATTTCAATGAGTTTAATCTGATGTTAGATAGTGATGATCACATCACTGTGATTGATTTCCCTCAGATGATATCAACATCACATGAAAATGCTGAATGGTAGGTTCAGATTTAAAGATATTTTCAAAGTAAAACTCTGAAGTGCTGATAACAACAAATAGTCAACCATGAGTTGTTTCAGTAAGCCTGTTTCTGATTATTTTTCTGCCATTGTTGTCATGCAGCACAAATAACATTCCAAACATAGTTTGATTTATGAATGAGTAGAAACGTGCCTTTACAATAAATATGTAATTCATTGCTTCTCAGAAAGAAAGATGTTGCAGTTGAGAAATACTTAAAAATAAACTGCATGCAGTTTGTCTCCCTAGCCTTTTTTCTTGGGATGACTAATAGAAATAATTTTTGAATCGGTAAAAGACAAGAGATGTAGAATAAAAGTTTGTCATTGCAGATGATGTTGACTTGATTTTTTTGTTTGTACAATTCTGTGGTTTTTTACAGGTATTTTGACAGAGATGTTAACTGTATTAAGGAATTCTTTAAGAAACGCTTCAACTATGAAAGTGAGCTCTTCCCAGCATTCAGTGACATAAGGTAGAAACTGCCAGCTGAATTTGAGTTCTCCTGTTTATGATATTTATGTTGGTTTTGTGACGAAAATGGGTGCCACTGAGAGATGCTTGTAGGAGAAATAAAAAAACCAGGCCCAACTATGCAATTGTAAATTACATTTTTGTCATTCCTATTGTGTTTTCTTCAATGGGAGTTACTGTGAATGGTTTCCAAAAACTAAAGTATGATTTAAAGTCTGCTGATGCCTCATCTTGTCTTTCCTCTTGCCACTAAGGAAGAGAGATCAATCTGAAAGCTTGATCTAATTCATAAATATCTAGGAAACGTTAACAGTGATGCAGAATCAGTTTCTCCTGCTTCTCCAAGCCTATTTGACAGTTCTAGTATATTGAGGATGAATTTGGGTTTCAATTCTAAATTTATTTTTAAAATGCTAGTAAATATGGTAACTGTCTCTTCAGACATTAGTTCAAAGTTTTTTTTCCTAATGTCTTTTGTCCCTGTTGAAAAGTAATTTTCGCTTATTTCAAGACTGAAGCTATTGCAATGAAAAGGATTTTATTTCATTCTGAGCGCTTTTCCAAAGGGTTACCACACTTGAATCAGTCTCTGCATGTCAGTGTACCCTTTATTCTTCTGTTTCCTTAAACATAATTTGAACTTAAAGTCAAATTGTATTCCTGCTAAAATAAACAAAAAAAAAAAATGCTGGTTGTGGAGATGGATTCATCTTCTGCAGAAGTTTGCTTCTCTCAGGTCACATTCTGTTCATACTTTACCTAAAACTCAGCACTACCATGTGGTGTTCTGTATGTTTCAACAGAGTAGATCCTCTTTGTTAATAGTACAGGTAATTATAATCTATCTTGATTAGTATTTTTAATCTGAAATGTAGCACATTGGTAGCTTGATGACTTAGCTTATTAAAAACCCCCTACTTCTTTCACAGGAGAGAATGTTCTCTTGATAGAGAGATTGCTGCCAGTGGCTATACAAAAGAAATGCAGGAAGATGGTGAACTGCTTTACCCACCAGGTTCTGATGAGGATGATAATACAACAGAGGTATTGGAAATTGTAGAAGATGCTAAGAATAAGCTCAACTTCTTCAGCAAAGATAAAGAAAACAATGCAGACTTCATGTATGAAGTGGGTGATTTCCCTGAAAGCAGAACCTCCAATGATGTCATGTATAGCAATGAAGAGGCTGGTGCAACTGGAAGTGAAAATGCTCAAAGGCTGAATATGACAACATTGAGTTTGGCATTAGAAAAAGTTGAAGGGCAAGCTATGCTTTGGAAGTCTGGTGAAGATGCAGAGAGTTCTGCAATTGCTTTTTTTGAGGACAAGAGCATAAATGACAATGCTGCTGAAGTCAGAAATCAGACAGGTCAAGGAGAGTGCTGTGATGATGATGAGAATGGAGACAAATGCCCTGATCTGGTTGACTTGTCAACTTCAACTGAAGAATTCAGGCATTACAGGTAAAGATTCATGTTTGCTATCTAGGAGTGCAGTTCTTTCCCACAGTAAATCTAAATCTCTCCAGTAGCTCAGAAAGGACTACTCTTCAGCTACCTTTGTTTAAATTGAAGACTAAAAATTCAATTTGTTTTTTAAACATTGCAGTGAATATCTTTCCTGTTGGTCTCAAGATAGGTGACCTCTTGATTGGTACTACATACTTTCTATGTCATGTGTGACAGATCAGTTGTCCAGCTGTGTAGTAGTATCTAATGAGAGAACAGGTATTGGATTTAATTAATAGATCAACCTGTTTTCTATGGTGTTTTTTCCCCTTTTTCTTTATTTCAGTTAATATTGGCAGTCAAAGAGTTCTTGATATTAAAATACTGCTTCTAAATAACTTATTCATAAAATATTGTCATTTGAATGTTGTGCCTCAAAGCCAAATTATTCTACTGCTTATTCAGATGAAGTTATCAAGAATGAGCTTCTTGGAGTGTATTATTCAAATATATTGTACTGTGAGATGTTCTAGCTTTTAATTCCTTTCCTGACATTCTTAGAAATTCCTTATCTTCAGGCTAGCCTCTTGTACATGAAATTCTAACTCTGATTTTGTCAGCCCACCATGTACCTGGATGGATATACCAAGCTCATACTCCCCCTCATCTGCTTTTGCTTTTTAGTGAAATGACTTGTCAAGACATTGTGCAGAATCTGAATTATATTTTTTTAATGTTCTTAAGCTTCTTTTCATGTACTTGGTATATGTATGGCTATTGTGGAGCACATTCCTCCTTTCATAAAAATGCCCGTTTGGAACAAGTGTAAATATTTAAAATGTAAATGTTCTGTAGTACTTGCATGTTCTCTTGGGAGTTTTCAGATTATATCTGAAAAATTTAAGACTAAAACATAATGTTTATAAAGGTAAAAGATGTTCATCTTGGTAGTGGAATAAAACACTGATTTTTGTATTTTAGAAATGAAGAGAGTATCATTCATATTGCTGAGCACAGAACAAGGACTAAAAGTGTCACATCAGTCAGAAGTCTTGGGAGCTGTTCAACCATTCCAGCGGTAAATACTGTTGTTATTGTGTTATTATAGTTTACTCTCAGAGCATGTTAGATCGCACATAGCTATTAGTACGTATGTGTTACCTATCATTAATTATCTTTAAAAAGATTGTTACTGTTTACCTGTCTGGTTTGCATTTCCATCCCCACAGAAGAATAGGACTCATACTTCTGTGATTGTTTACAGGGGATGATTTCCAGCATTTTCCTTCATGTATTGCGCTTTGCTCTTTCACCCAAGCTCTACATTAGTATTAATGGCGCTCATTTAGCCGATAACAGGCTAATATGTTAATGCACTAACATATAATCAGTTCATTAATTTCTGTTGCTAGCCACAATTAATATTTTTTTAATGTGAAAGTGAATACTTGAGCAAGATTTCATTTGGCCTTTTCCACCTGCCATCTTAGAGATTTCTTACCAATTTTCTGAAACATTTATATGAATTCACTTCAATATCAATTTCTTTGACAATACAGATTTATTCAACTTTCTGCATTAGATAAATCAGAACATTTTACATCAGAGTTCAATATCTTTTTCTTCAAACCCAGACTATACACTACTCAGTATGGCTACCTCTTTGACATTTTTAAATTTTAAAGGGAATGAAGTCCAATGTTCGTTATTAGTTATCATAGAATCATAGAATTGTAGGG
>KL274619.1:235-41694 GCA_000699545.1 Podiceps cristatus
AGGCTTCAGCGCCTCTGAGGCGGCAGAGCCAGATGGCAGGAGGCAGATCTTAGAAGGCTCCTATAAATATTTGTTCTGCTCAAATAAATATGCACGTTTTTGGTTTCTCAGCCAATTTAGAGGAGTTTGCATCAGAGAACTAGGCTTTATCAGAAGATTTCTTGGACCTCAAAAGGGTTTTATATGAGATGGTTTTATTTAACCAGAAGTTCAGAGCACTTTTTTTTTTTTTTTTCCTGAGGATGCAAACTGTAAGATTAAAGAGAAAAAGAAAAATCCTGAAAGGAAAACCAGTAGAAATGCAAGGCCAGAGCTTGCCCTGTGTCCAGCCAGGCTGAAGTAATGACACTTTAAACACTAAGGAAATCACAGAGACGAATTTCAGAGTTACCAACCCACCAGATCTCGCTGGAGAGCTCCTATGAATGATGGAGAGTAGTGCGTCTTAAAACTCTTAATCCATTACATTGGAGAAGGACTAGATATGTTGGAAACATCACATTATATCTGAAACAAGGAAGCCAGATGGGCGATGACAGACATAATGTTAAAGGCTCCTGTAAATATTTGTACATTTGTACATGGAAACATGGAAATTTGTACATTTGTTTCAGTGTAAGATACCCCACAAGAGCTTGTCCTGGCAGCCACACGGGTCCGAGCAGCGCAAGCGGCCACACGCTGCTCCAGCAGCCGCAGCACGACCTGGTGAGCAATGAGGAGGTGCAGTGAGTCAGCGGTGCCTTCACAGTTTTTGAAAACTGCTCTCATAAGTTGCAGCTCATGTATTTACTTGGTTACTTCCTTCCAGTTGTGAGCTGTTGTTAGAATTTGTTTCCCTGTAGCAGGGGAAAAAAACTCTTTTTTTTTTTTTTTTTTTTCAGTGGGAAACTTCAGAACAAACCAAACATTGTTGGTTCCTTCCCAAATTGCATTTTTCATTCAATTATAGTTTTGCAGCTAAAACCACTGAATTGCTGAAAAGAGTTAGATCTACCTACATCTTTTCATCTTAAAAGTAACTGAGAAAATTCCCATTAAAATGAAATCTAAGCAAAGGTGGGTTGTCGCTGCAAGCTAACTTCTATATCTCATTGCCAGCATTTTTGGAAGAGATCATACATTTACCAAGGCAGGAGAGAGAAAGAACATCATTCCTGTCTTTGGCCTCCTAATTGTGTTCACTTTCTCCAACTGCTAAAAGAAGCCAACTTGACTTTAAAACCAACAAACCAAGCAGAAAAACACAAGGTATGCGATGATAGCTTCTAACATAGCTTCTTGACTGTCCCTGTGCAAACTGAATGTAACTTTTTTTCCTGAAGTCAGAAAGATTTGGCTCACGGTACAACTGCCTCAGTGCAATGTCCTGAAGTAGACGGTGTTAATGCTATTTTAATCCACAGTTTGGCACTGATCCTGCCGTAGCTGCAGCACACGGACAGCACTGCAGTGAGGCCCTGCCTGTCTGCGTGCACTTTCCAAAGAAGGCAGAGCTTTAATCCTTGGGGCTGACCCAGTTATTCTCTGCATAGGAGCCAGTGGAAGAGAGGATGGACGTGCCTGCATGATGGCTCTGCAGCTCCGTATCTCCAGCCTCTTTCATGCTGTGCTGGTTTATAAAAGATCTCACTGGTACCCGGCGAAGGATGGGCCCATCTCAGCTCTCCTCATTCCCGTGTGTTCATCTCATGCAGGGCCGTGCAAAGCTTTTGGGATGTGGTTGTACTGTGGCAGGGAAACTTCACAACGTGAGACTGCAGAAGCCTAGATCCAGCCCTGAACCCAAGCCCTGCATCTCCTTGATGTCTATTAATGCCTCTCAGCACATTGCATGGATTCCTTAAGATCCCACCCAGCCTTATTTTCTTTGATCCTTGCAATCTCTTACCGAACCAGAAACTTCCCATTCTAATACAGATGTAATTCCAGCCCTTTTGGCAGCTTTTCCAATCTCCATTAGAGCTTCACAACCCTGAATAAAGTATAGGTGTTTTAACGCAGTCAATGGACTGCGAAGTTTAAGCATTTAATTTAATCTCTGTTGCAGTAGTGCAATTCCCCCTCTAGATCCCGGTCTATCTGGTAGGCGTATATTCTTCTGCGTCCTGGTCCTGCCTCGTCTGGTCGCAGCAATAGACCTGGCGCACGGATTAGACACTGGATGCCCATTGTGCCGGAAGGAGGGTGGAGACAACGTCCGTCATCCCAAATGCAGAGTGGGAGGGCCAGAGGGTGTTGAATGTTTCACATCCCTTGCATGTTTTCTCTTAGATGTATTGTGAGAAATGTGATCAATTCAACTCTCTTTTTCTACAGATTAGAATAAAGAAACACAAAAATCCTCTTTGAATACCTTGATAACACCTCCTCAGCTGGCTCATTATAACCTATTGTGAGGCATTTCCAAAAAAGAACGTTTCACTGCATGGGTCAGGAATAATCCCTTTGGAACAGATAAAAGGTGCCAGTACTGTTATAACAGGTTGTGCTAGCTGAGGAACGTGCCTGTCCACACATCAAGTATCTTCCAGTGAAAACCAATAGCTTCGAACCTGCCCAGGCAAGAAAAAACAACGCAAGTGATGGGGCAGTCATACACCTCCAGTGGCTGGAGGCCAACCACCCCATCACTCAGAGCAAAGTTCCCTGCCGCAGTGCTGGGCGCTTCCTCGCAAAACGCCCTTGCTGTTTCTGCTGTAATTACATAAATCCCTTCGATGTGCTTGTGTCAAACCCATTGATCAAGAAACGGTATTAATTAGACCTAATCCACACTTCGGAGGCAGCAGAACATATCATTGTGGCTCGAGGGGGTTTAGGGCAGCAGAGTGTACATCTCAGCAAGGCTTCCTTAATTTTATCCTCATAGTTTTGAAGGTGTGAACGCACAGAGAAAACGAAAGGGAAGAAAACAAAATTAAAATAGCAGCTTTGCAGATTTAACCCTTCTGAGGTGCAGCTAACACACTGAGTTGTCTGCAAGGTTAAAACCTACTGTGGCTGTACCTAGACAGACTGAGTACACCCTGGAAGTTCATGCCTTTGAGAAGAAACACTGAAATATCACTGAGGTGCTAAATAATCTGACTGCAAGCACATCTATTTGCTTCTCTTGGAGCAGGGAGACATCTGGCAACTGCATGGAAAAGGGCTAAATAAACCACCTGGGTTATTTACTGCGGGAAGGCAAAGTCGGAGACCCCTGGCAATGCTCCAGCCTCGCCAGCCTGATCCCAGCACAACTGGTTGCCCTGTCCCTCCCCCATGCCACTACAAAACAAGCCATGCTAGTGACAGTGGGAGGCCAAGCTGGGCAGGAGGAGCAGGTGTTTGGAAAGTGCCCCGGGGTCTTAGGCTCTCAAGAGTTAAAGCAACCAGAGGAATCTTAAACAAAAACAGCAACAACAATAACAACAACAAAACACCACAAAAAAAGAAGTAAGCAGCAGCTCTCACAACAAAAATGCAGTTCCAAAATTGAGATGTTGATAAACCCACCCTTTAAAAATGAAGTATTTCCATTTTAAAATGTACAAATACTAAAATCTTCATAAATATCCTATTAAGAAACTTCTGCTGCTGTTTTAGAGTTTCAGTTGAAATATAGTGCATGAAGGTTGCCATAGCTACAAGCAAATTTTTAAATAACTGTTTTTCATCAGAGCAGCTGCAGTATCACGCAGAAACCAGGGTGAAGTGGGGAAGCTGGAAGGAGCCCGACCAACTTCAAGCTCCTAATCAAGTGACTCCAGATTTCACAAACACAGCATAGCAACTTTTAATACGCTTTCTGCTTTTTAAAGAAAATAGTGCCCTTTGTTATTTGGCAGCAGCCCAGCAAATGCTGTCAGCACTGCATGAAATCTCAGTCAAGAGAAGAGATTTGTTTTCATACTGGAAAGGATAAAAATTTCCACTGCTAAGCCCCAAGCATGGTGCAAGTGCCCAGGCAGTGAGGGATGTGCTGTGGCCTCGGGTCCGCTTTGCAGGGCTTTCTGCACGAATCGGTTGACTGGCAGCAGTGTACCTAAAAATGCAACGATAGCCGCAGATCTCTGTATCCAGGAAAAACTCTTCCTTGCCTGAGCTTGACAAAGAAAACACAGAAAGGAGGAAATGTAAAAAAACAAGTGAAACTGTAAAATGTTAGCAGGAGGCTTTTGAAGTGAGGCTGTGATTACGTTGTCCTGCCTCTGATGGTGTTCGGTGATTCGTGGGCTCTGGCAGGCATTTTCCTCTCCTGTAAGATCTCTCCCTGGCAGGAACAGGCAGAGCAACTTTCTGAGCAACAGTGCAAGCAGAAAAATGGACATTTCTGTGCTGTGGGCATCTGTTCAGAGGAGGGCTAGGCTTCAGACAGCATTGACAGCCTCCTTTATGCTCAAGTCTTTCAACCAGTGATACTAACTATGGCAAAATTCCTAGAAAACTTCAAATAGATTCATTTTGTGTCCTCAGCCAAGTATGTCCCTGTGTCCCAGCCTATAAAATGAGAATAAATAAAGAATAAAATTTCTCACAGGAATACCGAGAGATTTAACTCCAGCACAATAGTAATTGAATTGCTATCTACAGAAAGTGAAAATGCTTGGATGGGTTCATTTTTTTTCTGAACAACAAATTAACGATCATTATTTAATACACTATTATGAATCTGAAAGAATCATCCCAGTGATGATTATTCTTATAAAAATTGGTTCATTTATCTATGACCTGCTTCAAAGAGGCACCTCCACAGCATAGTGGAAGTGCTGCCTGGTACTTTGGTGGTGATGCATGAAGGCTTGTGGTGCTCTGCCATCACCTGCACAGCAGCAGAGTTTACAGGCAAGCAACAGATATTCATCCAGACAGATCTGAGCAATTTACTTTTATTTCAAATCTGATTTAAAAATTTCCTTCACATCTTGACATGAAACAGCTTCCTTTTCCGATGACTGTATGTTTGTTCCAAAATCAATAGTTTTTTCAACAGGTAGTAGACAAAAAAATTTTTGCAGGGTAAAAGAGAAAGGGGGGGAAAAGTCGGAGAAAACCTTAAAAAAAATTAGAAAAATGAAAGTAAAAAAATCCTGTCTTGGCAGATTCTTCTAACAAATTACATTCTTTGACTAATTTTAGGTGTTCAAGGAAGTGTTCAAGGCCAGGCTGGATGGGGCTTTGAGCAACCTGGTCTAGTGGGAGGTGTCCCTGCCCATGGCAGGGGGCTTGGAAATAGATGATCTTTAGGGTTCCTTCCAACCCAAACCATTCTATGATGCTATGATCCATAAGTGCTGAGGCAGCGTGAGTCCTATCTTTAGCACAGAAAAAAAAAAAAAAAAAAAAAAAAAAGTGGAGAAGTCCCTCATTTTAGGAACTAGATAGTTAATGGCAGCCAGAACCCTCTCAGAGCCTCAGTGAGATCATGGCATAGCCTGCTTCAGCTGGCTCTGCCCAACACTCCTCTCCAGGTCAGCAGCGAGCAGTCAGAAAATGGAAAATAAGGATGACTACCGGAAAGACAACCTAGCAATTATCTTTTAACCTAATGTAAATTTTAAATGTGTCTCTTTGCAAGTGCAAAAATAGGCTAGAACAGGAGAGTGAAGGAGGGATGCCAGTGAACAGAGATTTCTATACTTGAGTGCATGTATCCTGTCAAAGGGACAGACCTTCCAGGATATCTTTAGGTATTAACTTTTCTGATGTAAAGGTTTTTTAAAGGAAAGAAACAGAAGATAAAAAAAGCACAACCTGCCGTATGGTTGGGCTGCCAGAAAAGCAGATTGTGAGTCACTGAAAACTAGTGACCTTAGTCAGCATACTGAGACTCCAGAGCTTTTAAGCCCTGCTGTTTCTTTCCCAAGGCAGATGAGAGGCTTGTCAAAGCTGTAGTTTCCATATATACACATGCACACTCACGCTCACATTAAAGTGCTATTGCTCTCAGCTGCGCAGACATCAGGATTACTGAACCTGACATAAACTCATCATTCTCCTGGAAGCAAAAAGGGATGCTAGCCAAAAGGGATGAGCTACCGTTGGCAAGAGCTATCTTGTCTTGGGGTACCAAAGGGCAGCAAGCGCAGAGCTGTCTCCAGAGGAGTGTTCAATGCGCAGCCACTCACTTGAAAAGGCCGAGGATCATTTGCTGAGAATAAATGTCTGTCTGCAGACTGCACTAACGCCTCTCATCAGCATTCACTGGACATAGCACACACAGTATAAAGAAATGCAGAGGCTTAAGGAGAAGATGGTGGGTGGGAGGCAGCAAAAGGGAGCAGTGCTTAATGACACAGGTCACTTTTCTCACCTTACCTGCAATGCAAAACATGCGAACACCTACAGACCTGTTACTGCTGTGGCAGCTCCTCTCTCTCTGTCTCTGTCCACTCCCCTCTCTGTGTTGCTTCACCATTTGTTTCCATTCTGCTTTTGAAGTAGTGCATAAGCCCATCCAGCATTCCTGAGGTTTGCTTTTTTCCACCAGATTCAAGCACTATCTTGAAGCAAGGAAACGAGAGTCTGGGGGGATGAGCTTAAAAAAAAAAAAAAAAAAAAAAAAAACAAAAAGACAATCTCCCAAAATACAGGGGAGAAAAGACAAAAAAAAAAAAAAAGAGAGAAAGATGCCCCAAAAGAGGCAGGGAGGGATCGAGGACCAAGAAGTGGGGACAGAACGTCAGCCAAGGGAGGGGGAAGCAGCAAACCTCCGCACAAATAACGGCAGTGGGTGACACTGAGGCACGCTCATACCAGAAGACGAAGGGTGTAGGTGTTTGTCCTCATTTGTTTGTTGTGAATAGTAAGCAGAAAGCCACAAGTGAAGAGCAACGAGCATGTAACAGAAATCAGGGCTGCTTCTCCATTTTAAGTGTTTGGACTCTCAGTTTATTCATCTGCAAAATGTAGGTAGCCTTGCTGATCTGCCAGAACTGTGCCAGGGAAATTCAGCCTGTTGATTTATTCAGAACAAAATAAACAGAGTAAGATCTGTGAATAAGCACCAGAAGGTGGCATAGATCAGCTTGAAAAAGATATAGAGAGGGTATATCTTTTTAGCAAATGCTTTACTTGCCCCAAAATCAAGTTTCAAATCTATAGCAGCACTAACAAATATAGCTGAATTCACCTGAATGATTCTGCCAAGAGGAAAAAAAGTACAATGAAAAATCAGAATTTCACTCCAAAATTAAATGTTTAGAGGACCAGATTAAAGAGATCAGTTTTGTAAGTCAGGGAACAGGAGAAGATGAGAAAATCCTTCAGAAGAGATGCAGTCATCAGAGTCGTCAAAGCTGATGAACTCAGTATGGACTAGCATCAATTAATACACGTAACACGTCGTACATCTGACAGTGTCGGAAAATGAGTCACTGAGTCGCTTTACCTTCAGCACTGTGACACTGCATTACTTCGGTGTGCTGAGAGGCCCGTATCCCTGTGCAGGCGGGCTGGGGCGTGAGCTGCGGGCTGAGGCATCCTGAGGACTGCCCTGGCCATGGTGAGGGAGAATAAACGTGTGTACTGCGAGGCAGCATAATTAGACAGACAAAAGGTGCATCGCTTTGAAACCGCATGCTAAAAATACTTCCTATTCTGCTGGAAAGACACAGCACTGTCAGTAGGACAGACTGGGACTTAAAACTTATCTGGTTTAAAGATACCAGGAATACCCAAAAAGAAGATGCCTTGTCATCCAGGGCAAGCAAGGTTCTAAACTAACTACAGCAGCCTGTAGCAAAGGAAGAACACACTGAATGGTTGGTCATTGCGGGACTGAAAGGCAGGCTTGCTTCTGCTTTCAAAATAGCTCTGAGCCTAACCATTTTAATCTATTCTCTCTCACCCAGCAGCAATAGCTTTGAGAGAAAAAAGGCTTCAGAATTACAAACTCTGGGAACAGCTATTTCCTTCAGCATTTTTCATATGAACAGCTATGATCAGAACATATACTAGCTCAGGACACAAATACCAACTATTTTTTCATTATATATGGGCTGTGTGACTGTTTTCCTACATGCAAGCCCAACATTCATGGAGAGCTGGAGTTCAAGAGCTAGACAGAAGTTTCATGACTTTCACCGAGGCACAGGCAGTCTGTGGCACTTGGAGAGGTTCAATGCCTTGCAGATGTGCTACTGCAGTAGCAGTATGTGCAGCCGTGCAGATGTGCTACTGCAGTTGGTGCCGTGCAGCTACCAACTATTTTGTAGAGAAATCCCATTTTCAGTTCACCAAAGGTGTGGTACTCTGTTGTGTGAATTTGCAGGGAGTGAGCGACTCTACTCTGGGGGTATTCACGCACAGCTCTGGCCCACAATGGAAACCCCCTCACCCTTCCTGTGAGTACGATCACAGGCACAAGCCATTATTAGAGTAATGGCAGCCCTCTATCTGTTCCTTCACTTACATGATGGTGACTTGTTCACCCCTCCATCTTTTAACTACTTAAGCTTAATTGGAGATAACATTGATAGTGCTATTATTAGTTCACGATTTACTGGACACTTTTGAGAAAAAAAGCATTACTTACACCACATTTTTGAGGACCGCAAAGACTCCTGTACCAAAGATCATCTTGATTTCATCAGTGGCCTTGTGTGGTTACCACCAGACACACATCATCTCTGCTGCATCACTGCCTGGAGGCTGGGCTTCACAGTGAAGGAGGTGGATGAAGTTTTGCATCTTCAGCCGTCTAATATCCACCACATGGCCTGCATTAGACATCCTGTAAAACTGTTCCCTCACTTTCTCTTCTTTTGTAGATTTTGCTAACTCTGACCTCAAATTCCATTTCCTCTCTCTGACAGGGATGATAGAGGGGGAAAAAAAAAAAAAAAAAAAAAAAAAAAACACAACAAAGAAACTTCAATATCGTCCTTTGCTTTGTGTGTTTCTCCCTCTTGTTTAATGGATATTCCCACAGGAGGAGCTGGTGGAACTGGTGAGCTCTTCCAAGAAATATAATCTGTAGACTGGTGGGCATAATACATTTCAGAGAACCACAAAGAAATTCTTCAACCCCTAGAATAAAAATGTATATGAAAAGCACATCAGTATGAAGGTACATCTGTATCCACAGGCAACAGTGATTAGATCTGATTATTTTTAGTGAAAATACATTTTCAGAATAAAAGGCATATGAGAGTTTTAAACTACTTAGCTGAACATGCTGCTCCTGCACCTGTGGGGTTTTAATATTTTTATGCTTTTAAGAGCATTGTACCACAGGGATAAGATCATGCATGATCCACTTTACTGATTTGGAAAAATGTAATTTAGAAAGGTGTTATTATTGCAGGAAAGAGGTGGAAAGCTCATTGGTAATGGTAACTCTTTACATGCTTCAAAAGCACAAATATTTTTTTCCTGATGCCTGAACGAAAAATTTGAACATAGATCCTCCAAGAAAAAAAACATCAGCCCATGACTTGAATGAATCCCCCTATAAGAGGAGGCTTGCGCGGCTGAGCCTTCAAACAGCACATACATTGCCATCACTGATTACACTAGAAACTCCCTAATCCAAACACTTTGGGAGCACATTACCTTCTTCAGGAAAGCAAATCTGTGTTTATGGAAAGGTGCTGGTGGGTGGTGGAAATCCAGATTCTTTACAGTCACAATTGAGATTTTCTTTTGCTGAAAATGGGTATTTGGCATAAGACAAAGGCAAAACAAGCAATAACTGTACAGCAGTGCTACCAGGCAAAGGAGATTACAGCAGATTATCGGTTGGCAAACTCAGTGTTCAGACTGGGGAGGTCCAGGGTTTCACTGGTCTAGGGCAGCTCACCATAGGTGCCATTAGGAGCACTGCACCATTTTGCAGTATTTGAGGACTGTCATTCAAACAATATCTCAGGGATTTATATGGAACCTTGCTAAAACCAAGAGGAAAGAACAGAGTAAATTAAACAGTGAGCAGCAACACAGAGCCTATCAATTTAGAAAAGATTCAATCGCTATATAACTATTTACATGAGAGAGCCTGGCCTTTGCAAGGAAACCTCCCTGTTAAGATGATTCACATCAGTTATTTTTTTCTCTTCTACTTGCTGCTATCACCATCCAGAAGAGTCAGCGAATGATCAAGTGCTTCTTTGATCTCCTGTGTATGTGAAGACAGAAATATCCAAGCTGAAGAACTGAGTCCCATGGGTCTGACAGCAGATTCAATTACAACCCATGGAATTCAGTTCTCAAAGCTGAGAATACATGACATTCATTTTAAGGCTGTCCTGACGCACAGTAGTATCTCATACTCCTGCTTGCGCTCTCCAGTGCCTGGCCTTCTTCCAGGTGCTGTAAAACAGAAGAGTGAAACCTTCACTGCAGGCAAAGCAACTTTACCCAGACTGTAGGTCAGATGCAGAATAATGGCTCAAGGACATATATATTGAAAAACAGGCTATTTTATATTTTGTGGTCACACACATAGACAGAATGTGCCCTAACACATAGCAGAGTTCTTAGGAATAAAAAATGAAATTTATAGCCAAGAAGTATAACAGTATAATATTTTGCACTTTTCTGGAAGCCTTTGAGAATTTCGAAGAGGTAAGTTATAAATTTCCTTCCCCTTTTTTTTAATACGACACAGACACAGAGGTAAAATCTTCCAGAGTCACACAGCAATCTTTGTTAACAAAATAATCTCTCCAGAAGCCCAGAAGAAGGAAATTTAGCACTGGCGCAGCCCTTCAGAGTCATCAGAATCTGGGTGGCAAAAAGGCAAGCAGTATTGTAGCTGCACGATTGTGCCCTGACACAATTTTGTCTGATGTGACAACTTCATCCCAGGGTGACAATCTCACCCAAAGGCAGGAATATTGGACTACAGATAAATACTGTTCAAATGCACTGCAGATCAAAGCTGACATCTCAGACAGGAAACACCTCGTCGCTTCTTACAAACCTAAGAGAAGTCACACATTTCATTAAACTTTATACCCCGAACTTGGAATTTTTGAGGAAAAATAGACTGGATAAGATGTTGGAGGATGCATTCATCTGTAAATGATATGTTAGGTCTGCATAGCACCATGTTGTTTTAGTTATAAAGAAAATCATTTCAGATCTATACACTATACATTTTAAACATATTTCTTTATGTTCCAGTGTGATGAGGCATCACAAAAAAAAATTCCTTCAGATTCAAAGAAAATATTTGGTCTGTGACAAAATACTTGGAGGTCAAGGGGATTTCAAAAATGTTGAATGAAAATTAAAACACATCAAGGAGTTTCCAGCTTTCCCCTGGGAAAGCAATTTGATTCAAAGCTGAAAAATATTTCCAATTTTTTGACTTGAAAAAGCCCAAATTATTCCAACCAAAAATTTGCCCAGCCCAGGCAGAAATTCAAAGTTTCCCCAGCTCATGAGTTGAGCTGAAGACAGGGGCCCCAGTGACTGTGCAGCCAGCACTGCATGGATATAAAAACCTTACTCTTTGTACAGCCTGTCCTAGAGCAATTGCTATCTGGTTTTCTAAATCATTTAATTTAACTAGGAACAGCTCTTAAATTTATCTCTAAAACCTTCATCTCAAATGAACAACAAACGTCTAAGAAAATGGCAATGAACGATTCTTGAGAACACCCAGTGCCACTTTTTTCAGCTAAATTAGCAATAAATGCAGGCAAGCCAGCAGCGGCTCAGCGCAGAGCGTGTTGTTGGCAGGATATCCAACAGCTCAGCTGCTGCGGTATCCAACAGCGTGCCCATGTCTTTATGGCTGTAATTGCTTTCTTAGGCTGTTGAACCAGTCAACCAAACAACAGAAATTAAAAATATGCTTCTTTAACTATTTCTCTTGCTGGGAGGGAAACCCCTGAACAAATATTTTTGCAAAGTAACTAGTTTATGGTACCCACAGCCCAGTTTAGTCCCACCAATCTGTCAGTTGACTCTGTGAGACTTCCATTACAGGAAAGAAAAATCAACAAAAGTAATGTCTTGTAAAAGGCCCTCAAATAAGACACAACTTTATCCGCAACTTTGAAATAGGATACCACAGCAATAAATTTTCCTTGTCTGATTTTTCTGATTGATCTCTGGATTAGCCACTGCTTAGTAAGATCGTCATTGGCGTTAAGCAAGACATTTACCAGCAGCCTGGCCCTTCTGTGGTAATCACTCTTCCAGTCTCTAGCAGGAAAAAATATCAAACCATCATCAATGAAAACGTGATATGGTAAAACAGAGAACGGATCAGGAAGAATAAAGAATGGGAGCACCCAGCCCTTGGGACAGTCCCCCAGCCTGTGTTAAGCGCATGGCATTTCTATAGAGCACTTGGGAGGAGCTGGCACTACCCGGGCACCGGCGTGGTCAGCACGCACAGCTGGGGACACCTAACTTCGCCACCCGTTGGCATTGCACAATCAGGCACACTAATGACGAGGAAAAATATTAAATCCCCCTCCACAAAACCTGGACCTGTGGTAGCTCTAAGCTAGCCAGCTCGGGCACTGCTGGTGGTGCTACCACGGCAGCCCCCACGCAGGCCAGAGGGCAGCTGAACATCGGGGTGCAGCGTGGGGTGCTCCCCAGCCCAGCGCGCACGGGAAGCCAAACCCACCTTTCCCATTTCCTGCCGAGCACCAACCCAGCAGCTCGCTGCAGAGCAGCCGCCTTCCGAGGGAGCCGAGCATGGCGAGCGGGCGTTCCCAAGAGAGATGAGTATGTTTTAAGATTCCCCTCTCAGACTCGGGACCTGCAGGGCCCGCTGCAGCAGGCAGCTCCGCTCCCTCCCAAAGCCCTGGGATGGACCTGTCCCAAAGGCCTCCCCGGGAGGACAGCCCAGCTGAGTTCTCTACCAGCACAGCCCGTGTTTTAGTGAAATCCCTAAAGGGCCGCTACGGACTGGTGCATCCTCGTAATTCCACAGTCATTTTCAAGGTAAATTGGCTTTAGAAGTTTTTTAACTAAGTAGGAGAAAAGGTCAAACTCTCGCTCTCTATTTGCCTGCTGAGTTTAATATCATCGCCGCGCATCAGTTCTTTCTGATCTTAAAAAAACATGATGCCAGTTTCAGCCACATTCTGCTTTGACCCTTTATCAAATTCACATGTGCCATCCTCAGTCCTTTCAGTGTCATTCCTGGAGTGCCCCTCTCCCTCTGAATATTCATTTACTCAAGGATTAAATTCATGCATTTGCAAACAAGAAGGCAGCCCATAAAATTATATTGTTCTGCCTTTGAAGAGCAGTGAGGAGGTGAGTCTTTTCAATGGGCCATAAATCTACTTTTTGAAAAAACATTATTTTTTCCCATTCCAGCAAGGTCATTTAGTACCTCATAGCTTGGAGATCTTATTACACCCGAATTAACTATTCCTACAGGACAGATACTTAATAGGCAATCATCACATAAAGTTTTACTGCTACACCAAAAGGCAAACCTTTTTAGAGTGATTAAGTAATGTTAAGTGCCTGAAGACTATTCTTCCATAAGTTTCCTTTTGAATTAAATATGTTTTAACAGGAAAAGAACATAAAGATCCTAAAGCCATCAAGCTAATGGAATGTGTAAATTCTCTGCATTTTCCTTATCATCCCCGACTTTTATTCTCTATGTTGCTATTACTACCTTTCTTTTTAATACATCTACATTTGTCTGAACATACAACTGAAGAGTGAGATTTTAATGCTTCTTAACCAGTCAACAATCTACTGCAGCTTCACGTGAAATCCAGATACTATTCAAATGAGCTCATCATAGGTGGCAATTAATTAACACCGATGGGGAACTTGAAATAAAATATGAATATGGTCCCATTTCATTTGGAGCATAATGTATCTATCTTCTTCATCCTTATTTAGTTAAATACATTTTCCCCACCGCTAGTGGAAAAATACATATCTCACAGCTACACTGACATCTGGTTAGCTGAAACAAGAGGGCAAAATGGAAGATTAAGTCATTCTAGAGATCTTGAGATTAAAAAGAAAGGAAAAATCGCAGCCAGCAAGGACCACAGTGACACCAGAGGCAGCCATACTCTCAAATTCAGCAGAAGCTTTCAGGTTAAAACTGGCCGACTGTTGCAGGGCGTGAGAGCTGAGGGTTTCGGAAGCAGGGCCGTGGGCTTGCATGCTCTGCAGAGCAGCGGGGTATTTTGCGTGCTGGGCAGATCTCATTCATCGCATGTGACAGCACTGCCAGGTGCAGCTGCAGACCGGCCTCGCACCCGCCTGCGCGTTTGCTGGTAGGGCGCTGGTCAGTGGGAAGCTTCTGCTCAGAGAGATGAAACCAGACCTCCGCATTTAAAACCCAAACCATCACCCTTTTAAACCCTTATCTCACCTTTCTGGTCTTCTCCATTTAAAAAATTCCTATTTTGTTGACTATCCCGAACTCTCCCACAGAGGAAGCGTCCCCACATCCCCTGGCCGGGCTGGCTGCTCACCCTTGCCCCGGCTGTCCTCACTCAGCCCAGGGCAGGCAGCCTCCTTTGCTTTCCACAGTAATTCAAATTTCTTCCCCAACACACCACTCTGTTGGAGCTGCACAGTGTGCTGGGCCTTGGGGAGCCTGCCTTGTCCTCTCAGGGTTACACCACACCAAAAACAGTCAAGCCCTTTCTACACCAACCAGGTCTTCTTCCATCACTCCTACCAACAGCGGAGCGGCTGTGCTCATGGATAAAGGATCAACAGGGGAGTCTTGGCACCGTTACGTGCCCCACAAGGCACCTTAAATATTGCTAATCCCTTTCGCTAAAGCTAAAATGTATGTTTACAGGCAGAGTGCTCGCAGGCAGAGAAGCTATTAATCTTTCTATAAAAACCATGTTCACCACTGAAAAATCCAAGAGCAAGGTTTCGAGGCAAGCTTAAAGAAAAAGTACTCCCAAGCTTTGCTCTTGAGCTAAACTCTGCCAGTATCCAACAGTTCACATCAGTCATAGCTACGTTGGTGCTAAGCACACCCTGCTCCAAGATTACATCCCAGACTTTCACCACGTCGGTGAAGACTATCAGCAGTCAGATGAGGAACTGCCTGTAGGTATTCCTTCTCCTGAGCCCTTCAAGATGTCAAATGCACCAGGTCCATAATGCCTTCAGCTCAGCAACTACACAGACACTTTCACTGTCCACCCCCCAACCAAAAATTAAAAAATATATATATATATATCTGGAATGGTTAATATGTATATGAAAAAAAAAAAATAACAACACATCTCATGATAAATCAGTATTAGCTCAAGTATGTATTTTGGGCCTGGCAGAAGCAAGCGCATTTGTTCCCAGTATGCTTTCTGAAACTTCCAGTTATTTCCTGGATGCATTTTTAATTTCAAGCGGTAGTTATATTTCTGCTGCCAATGTCTATGTCACGAATAACAAACATTCAATTTCCTCTCCTGTAGAATTATTCCACTCTGCTTATCTGGAGGTTCAATTCTGTTGTCTCCGTTTTAATCACATTTTCCAACAACACAGTACTTTGTGCAACAGGCCATTTTCCTTCATGAAAGATAAAAATGATTGCATATTCCATTTCATTTTTTGACCTAGAACTTACTCATGTTTTTTGCATTTTTTCACTAATTTAAAGAAAAAAATTGCATGTGAATATACCTACCAGACATAAATCACTAGGAAAAATATATATTTAGATCTAGTCAGCCATCTATATACATTGCAGCTAGTTAAAAAGGTAATATGGAAAACTGCATAATGAAAATGTTATTTCATATGTTTTAAAAGTTCTGGCCATTAGCAATAATAATAAAGACTTCTAATACTAAGTATTATTTTTAGTAATCTCTATAGCATATACTATATAGCTACAATATAGTATAGTTTCAGTTATACTCACAGTAAGCCATAATAGGTCACAGCCCTAAAGACAATTTCAGCAAGTTTTTTGAATTGAAAAATACAAATATTTATGGGGTCTGTAGGGTTTTATTAATATATATTCTCAGAAGACAGGATGAAACACTATGTAGAGGAATGTAAACAGTCTAAACCACGTATTTTCCACATTGACACAACTGCAGTAACAGCTGCATTAACAGTGCCCAGATGTTGTAAGGAACAGAAGGGGTAGCTGGAAAGCCAGTTTTCAGCGTGCCAGTAAGGGTAATGAGGACTGAGAAGTTCAAAGCCCTTGCAACCCTGTGAAACTCCATCTCTATCTATTCTTTATAATTTCAGCAATAAATTTTTACTCTAAACAAAGAAGTTTCATACCAGCTGACCAATAATGAGGATGAAGGAAAAGGCCTACCTCTGCATACGGAGCTGCCTCCAAACCCAGCAGTACTTCCTCCCTTGGTCAGGATATCCGATGACCGTGCCCGCGGCGAATGCTGGAGGTGACACACAAGCTGTCTCCCAGCCCATGAAAAGGCAGGCAGGGCGGTAAGGTGAACGGTTCATCTGAATCAATTCCTGACAAATGTAGTGGAACGGAGTGAGCTCAAAATGACTGGTCAATCCATATATTTCAGATGTGATCTAAACACCCAAAAATATAGAAAGAGGGGGGGAAAGTAAACAGGAGGGAGTAGATAGCCATTTCTTATTCTATTCCATTCTAATTTCCACATTTTTAATAATTCAAAAGAATTGGCAATGTTTCAACTGCTGAAAGCACACAGATATTTACAGTAATTGTCACTGTGTAACTACTATACTATATATTACCAACCCAAAACAGTTAGGCTCTGTATAAGCAGTTAAAAAAAAAAACAGGCAAACATTAATTAATCACCTTTTTATAACCCTCCCATTATTTAAAAAAAGAATCACCCAGCAAGGAGTCTATTTGGAAAAGCACATTGTAATAAATAACTGTAATGTTAGCAATCCATTAGAAGCCAGAGATTTTTTTTTCTTCAAACGGGTTCAATATATAAATACTTGTTTTATATTGTAACTATACTGTAGTTATTGAAAATAGTCTATAAATAGCAAACACTTTCAATACATAACATGGCCTGTTTCAATATTAATTCACTGAACTAAACCAGTGTAATATTAGAATAATGAAACAGCTCAAATACTGTGTAAACTGGCCATAGTTAATTCAGACAAAGGTACATGACAGTTAAAATCGTCTGAGCAATGAATCGTGACCCAGTTAAGGCACCCTAACCCCTGCAAGCTATTCAGGTAGCATTACTCAGCCCGTGGGCTGTGGACCACTGCTGCCAGACACCAGAAACTGGTCCACGAACAATCTCATTTAGAAGATAAAAAAATGCACCTCTATCCCCCCGCTGTTGGCAGCAATGCACGAGCGCTGGCAGACAGAGTCGGGAGCCAGTTCCTGGCTGCTGCCAGGGCTGCCTGCAGGTGCAGACGGCTTTTTTTGTGCCTGTGAAATGGTCCAGGTTTTTGTTTCAAAGGGGCTCCATGAGAAAAGGCTGAGAAACACTGACACGGCCAGCCTGCAAGGACCTGACATGGCCATGCTCTGTGATACGCTCGCCTCCGGTTCAGGATTTTTAATCTTACTCCCCTTGAGCTCACCAGATCTGATTTTAAAGAAAATAGTGTTAGGTGCTCTTTAGATTCAACATAATCCCATCTAGAATATTTAGTCAAGTATGTTGATTACAACTGATGATTGAAGTGAAAAGTAAAGACAATCTTTGATGCATGCACAGACTTTTAACATGAGATCACTAGAGATGCCAGTAGGGACTTGGATATCCAGTATCCACTAAAGGATTAAATGCAGCTTAGAATCCTTTTTTTTCAGATTTCTCCTTAACGAATCCACTCAAGGTCACAGGTAGTCAGTAACATATTTAAAACCTCTGTCTTGTAAGAGTCCCCTTTGCAACTTCAGGCCCTTGTCCTGCCATCACTGCAATCCTCAAACTCCTGCTGCCCCCGGGAGCTCCAGGCCCTGCTTCTCCAACGACAAAACTGTTGTAAGCACCTGTGAAGCCCCAGCCCTGAAGCTAATAGAGATGGAGTACAGATACCTGAAAAGCTGCAGAAGAGAGAGTACTGAAGGCTTGTTTGTGACATCAGGGAATTGGTTCAAA
Organism: Podiceps cristatus; assembly: GCA_000699545.1. NCBI lineage: Eukaryota > Metazoa > Chordata > Aves > Podicipediformes > Podicipedidae > Podiceps > Podiceps cristatus. The sequence goes on from KL274619.1 coordinate 18,241, forward strand.
ATTCATACACAAAATCTATTTCAATAATGAAAATTGACTTTTCTCCTTTTTTAATTATGAGAAAAGATGGATAATATGTTTAATTTGACCAATAAAAATACATAAAAGTATACATTTTTTATCATTAAAATAATCCATACTTTCATCACCATTTCCCACAGAAAGTAAAATCTCAACATTCTCCCAGATGACTGTGAAATAATGGTCTGCACCAAAGCTATGGCAATTAGCTTTTTTTTTTTTTGTCCACTAGCCAAAAAGAAGAAAAATAAGGCAAAAGAAAAATGTCAGTTGGCTGAACCTGGAATGATTGCTTTTTAAATTATTTTCTGAAGACAAAACACATTCATCCTGGGTACATTACAATGTATTTTTTGGCCTAACCCAAAAAAACTTTGTTTCTTTTTTGCTATTGTTATTATTGCATGGGGGAAATAAGAAAATGAAGAGTAATTTTAAAGAAAAAAATAAGGTTTAATTCTGAAAATGTTAAAATATTTTTATTTCTTGATTATTTACCTGATACTATTTGCACTCAGTTGAGCTTTGTAAATAATTTCAGTTCATTCAAAACTGCATTTTTCAGTAAGCAAATTATTCAGAAAAAGACTAACTGCCTTTCTCTAATCAGGCTAATAGATGGAGGGAGGGGAGCTGCCTTACCCTGCAGACTCCAGAAACCCATCTCTGCACCTTTCCAACCCAATGGAGAATTTGTTGGAAATTCCACCTAGGCAAGCTGTGGCATTTTCTCCATCCCTTTTTGCTATACTGTAAAACTAACTTTTGGATGCCTATATAAGCTCAGAGCACATAGAAGAAAAAAAAAAATCTTCAAAAAAGTAAAGGATCAGTGCCAAAGAAAAGCAGGTATAGTCAGTCCAGCCCCTCAGCTGCAATCTAACATTGTACTTTCAAAGTCAGTGGCATTTGATGGAGAGAAAAAAAATACATACCTCAACTAACTCGCATCCTCTCCCCATTTAAATAGTTGTTATTTAAGTGGGTTAAGATATAGATTTCAAAGGAAAAAAATGAATATACACAAATCATAATGCAAGGAAAATATTAATACATATAACGCTACCACCACCCCTTGTTTCTGAATTGCCACTGGACTCAGAATAAAGTCATAACAACGCTGGAAGGACAATAGCAAAAAATTCCTGCCCGATGAAGAGAAGCACTAGAAAATGTGCAGCTTCCCTGATGCAACAATGTTTAAAAGTCATTCTAAATTTCTCATCGCTTTCGCATAGATACAACTCAAAATGACTTAAAACATTTTATCTTGATTCTGTGGCTGTTTACAAAATGTAAATCTATCGAAGCTGACAGAATTACTCTGTTTTAAAGCTGGAGGAATTGAGGAAGAATTTGGTGGTTTGATTCAATCTTCAATGTGCAATTTACCTTTCACATACACAAAGCATACTGGCTCTCAGGCAGAAGATAAGCATGTAATAAATCAGCTTACATTTTTTTCAGCTCTTACTCACAGTGGAATCCCCAAAATTCATTTTATTTTATCTTTTTCCCACTCTTCAGCTTTTTCTCTTTCATTTTCCTTCCTCCTCTTCAATCACCACAGGTTTGTATTTCTCATTTTCTATTTTACATCACTCCGCTTTGTTCTCTACAACAGAAAGACAGGCAGAAAGAGAGGCAGACAGACAGGCAGCGGGGAGAGAGACACAGCCAGTCCAAGGTAACAATCTCGGACACCCACATTCTGGAGGATCTGTTTCTCTCTCAAAAACATTTTAACTTTATAAAGGGAAGGGAATCAAAACTTATTTGCATACGGGTTCATTCCATCTATTCAGCTCACATGTTTATAGCTCTGGAAAGTCCCTTGCTGATTCCCTGGCTGATAAAGAGCCAGGAAGGTAGCGCAACAGCGGGGAGAGGTGAGAACTGTTTTGCTGACCTTGCAAGCGGGGCTTAAATGAAGCGCTCCATTCGCCTTGCTCGGAGGACCCAACTGGGAGATTTGGGTGCTTTTTATCCTTTAGATTTCAAGGCTCAGACCATGCATGTAGAGCTAAAGATTCAAGTCAGAGAAACCCCCACTCTAGTGCAGGAGGAAGCTCTGGTCAGGCGCTCAATACTTCAGCTTCCTGTCTGTACACTCCGCGGTCTAATCTGGGGAAATCCTGAAAACATTATCAGATGCCTGATAAGCTCTTTAGCTTTCAAGTACATAGTGATTCAGTTTCGGTCAAAACCTCATTTGAATACAGTTTTAAAATCTAAATGAAAAGCAAGACCCTAATAGCGAAGAGATTAGATTTGCATTCTATCATCACTGGTATCCAAAATAACGTGATGTTTAAAACTGGCATAAACAAATCCACTTTTCCATACCTGCATCAAGATGCCCAGTGCGTGTAATTCAAGCTTGTTAAGGAGTGGAATTTTATGTCTGGTTAATTAAATGCCTTTATTTATCCACAAACAAGTAATGCAGTGGATGCAGCAGCATGGATTGCTTACTCCATCCCAATGTTGTTCACTATTGACTTGAGGCAGATTGTTTCTGAGAGAGAGGGATTGCTTGAAACTCTGGTGCCCACTCATCCTATGGGCTTCTCCAGCAAAGCTGGCAAGTGTGGCAATCCTTGTTTTGTTCAATGTAGACACTTGTTTACCAGGCATTAGACAGATGTTTCCAAACCCATTTCACAGCCCCCTCATCTCAGGCTAACAGCAGACTCCATTCTTTGATCTGTGGATTTAGCCCTGGAAGAGTAAATCTCCACCACCACAGTCTGAACCCCCAACATTTTCCAGTTCAGATGGGGACCGAATTAGGACTCACCCACAGGAAATCACTCCCACTCCACTGGCCTCCTTCATCTCAGTCAAGCCAGGGAGTTTTTCTAGGATACACTCCAGGAGGTTCTCCTTCACACACAACTTCTGAAGATCTTGGAGGACCTCACTCCATCTATGAGTCTGCAAGCAACTAGGAACATTTTTCCAGGTATTGCAGGTCTGCAAGAAGTCAGGGCTTAATCCACATTCCACTCCTAGAGCATAAAACATATCAAATGCTTTTCATGAGAGCTCTGATGTTTTCTGCTGTACTCACCCTCAAGGTTACCACAAAAACAAGCTCATGTATGGACCAGCTACTTTGGAGAAGAAGAAAATGGGAAGATATTTATTGTTAATAACCACATTCCTCCAAGTCAGTACAAAGGCTCAGGTTGTCCATATTCAGGTCAAAAGTATGTATCATCTTTTGTTTCATCCCAAGATGCGGTTTGCAGATCTCCAACTAGGCTAATACACAAGATATATTTCACAAGAGCAGAAATTTAAGACACAAAACCACTCATCATTTTACTACCCGTGTTAAAATATATAACAACAGTAATTAACACTGGAAGGAAGATCCATTGACACTAAGTCCAGATCCAGATGGGAAATAAACCCAAAATTTCAAAAGCATCTGGAACTGGGATTTTGTTTTTCAATAGCGTGAGAGACTTGGTGTTTGGCTACTAAAATACCATGTCCGAGCTCTCAGATGCTGCTTTGGGTCAAGTTTGGACACGAAGAAGCAAAGGCCCTAGTTGGACTTATCAATAAGGATGTTTAAATGAATTTGCATGAGTCATTACACAGAAAGAATCAAAACAGTCATATTTCAGGCTGGGATTGAGCTGTATTTGCCGTGCTCACTGGTACAACTTTCAAAATGCATCCTCACTCCAGCCTCAGGTTTAAAAACCTCTTTGTAAAAGACAGTGAACTAAATTAATCTGTTCCCTGATGACCATTACATCCTTACTGGTTCTTTAAGAAGAGATTATTCAAGTTTCCTGGGTCCCAAAAGGTAGGTTTCATTATGTGCACGTGTCACAGCTGGATAACCTAAAGCAGAAAGCAGCTAAACACAGCCCGAGTCCCATGGTGAAAGAATCGCATTCCTCAGTCCTTGGCGCATCTTCCAAGCAAAAGCAAAGAAGTAACCAGTAAAGCCTAAACATTTATACGGGACTTTAGAAAGGAAAGATAACAGGACAGGTTCTCCACTTTGCTTTGTAAAACAAAAGCAAAGACTAAAGGCAGGGGGGAGTAGAATAAAGCTTGTACACAGTGACTGATAAGGGAAGAAACAGATAATACACTGTTCTTGACAGCCAACATCAATCAGTTATTATCATCTTAGCATCTCATCTGGAAAGTTTTGACTAACTGAATTTGTTTTTTGACAGGAAGTCTAGATCTTACCCTAATTCAGTAGCTGGAATTTCTTGAGGTGATATTATGTTAGGCCAAACAAGATAACGCTACAGCCCTGAGTACAGCCCTATCAGAAACACAATGCGTGGTCATGCAGTGCTTTCTAAAGGCATTAAATCACAGCCCAGGTGCCAGTATCATCACCACCAGGTAGTTCCGGCTTCTCTGATTTATTTACTGCTGTTCACTGTATTCTGTATAAATATAAAGGGTTGATTTCCTTCTTTCACTGGGGAGGAAGGTCCTCCCAGAAGGTGGGATCTGTCCCAAGACAGTTAAAATCTTTATAGCAGTATAAAACAAGCAGGCATCAGAGATAAATCAGGTCCTGTATATAAAATATCTTTCACAAAACTATAGCCTTCAGAAAGCACAGTAGACATAGTTACTTCTTCCATGATTTCATAAATCTTCTATCCCTGCTTATAGTATTTCTTTGTGACAGACAGTGAGATAATACCATGAGTTATGATTCCAAGAGCAGCTGGAGCTTGGTAAAAAAAACTATGAAAACTATGGCAAAATCCACATAACTTTTGAAGAAACTGGAATTTCTCCCTCAATACTGCTAAAAGCAAACTTTCCCCTGGTTTCCCTTAAGAGATGAGTTCTATGGGTCTTTTTCTATGACAGAAAGCCTTATACAAATATATGTAAAATTTTCTACTTCTGTCCATCTAGTTGTCAGGTTTCTTTAAGCTGAATTGACCTACAAATTTTATGAGCTCTCCTACTGATGTTGTATAAACACTGTGTTTTAGACTTGATGTCTCCTTTCTTATTTTTAAGCTTTCATAAATAAGATACTTTGACTCAATGTCCCCTTTCATGTCCTGAGCTTTCATAAATAAGGTGTGCAGACTATCAAGAAACAATTTACTGGCAAAGGACAGAACTTCAGATACCATGGAACTAAGAGCAGAATTCAAAATACCCTGGAGTGGAGGAGACAAAACATAAACACATCAAGACAGGGCCCAAGGATGGTGCATCCTTGTTAGGGCCTGATAAGGTTGGACCCGTAATTAGTTTGGACTTTCAGAGATGAAAAGCTGAATTTTGTGTGAACTTAGCTCATTAACATGGCAAAAATCACACCCCTAGGCTGTAGTCACCCCTTACTCACAGGAGCCCCTTCCCCATAGAGCATGCATAGTAAATTAAGTGTGTACTGTGCCTTTAATTAAGAGAAATGTAATGACTAATGAGTGAAGAAAGTAATTGTGCATAACTAAAAATACCGATAATGGTTTATGGAAGTGTATAAATGTTAACTGTATGTTAGCTAAGGGGTGCTAGCTTTGTGGAATTATCACCTAGCACCCAGGCTTGCACAACCCTGAAATAAATAATCAATGTGTCTCCTGAGTGTATGATTATTGCTGTATCACACACCGGGCAACAGATCTGCTTTTCGGACAACACTGATTTCTGTCTCGTTGCTCTAATATCCAATACAACAGATGCAAAAGAGGTTGGGCTGACAGAGAAACCTCGGAAATACTTTATAAATCACGCACCTTTCATAGACCACTTTGCGCATTTACAAAGGCTCTGGGCATATCACAAACCAGGTAGGATTTGATTAGCCAAATCGTATTTTGCACTGTGATGGGCATATAAATTAGGACACGGTGCCCCACCTCTTACGCAAGCAGCGAGGAGCTACGTCAGGCACGCTTGGGTAGCAGAGTCGAGAGGGGAGGGCAAGCAGCCCTTCTGTGCACCCTGAGGAGCTGCGCAGCCTCCAGAAAGCACAGAGCTCTGCTCATGGACCAGGCTTACAGAAGAGGGAGGAACATGCCAAGACAGGAGAGCTGCAGCTACCCCTCCATGCATGCTTTTCTAAACTGGGAAGCGTTCCCAGAAGGAAATGCCTGCAGAGATTCATACAGAGGCATTAACCTTCCCCCCAGAGTCCGTCTGTGTACGTGAGTGCATGTACATGCACATATTTCTTGTCTTAAAAGAAGAATTTTGCTCCATAGTTGCACAGAGGGCTTGGATGTTCCCAGAATGGCCTGCAACCCCTGCAGCTTTGCTCAGGGTCCTCCACAACAGCCAGATCATCCATCCTAGTGTCTTAAACCCTGCCAGAGTTATTCTACTCAGGTTTATCATTCACTTAATTACTTTGCTGTGGCTGGCTTTAACATCTGTGAAAGCAAGGCTGTGAGAGCTGGCACAAGGCAGTCAGACCCCACACAAACTACAGTGCACCCACAGATCTGCTGCTGCACCTCAGGCCTGGCCTGCAGCACCTCTGCTGCCTCCCTCCTGCCTGAAAGCTGCTGCCTGTGGTAAACCCTGGGCTTGTGGTGCACCCTGCACTTGTGACAAAAGATGAATGCAGTATTTCAACAGGTGAAAAAAATTCTACTGCTGCTCAAGCCAGCTTGAGTGAAAAGAAATGATGCAAAGTAGTACCAGGCAGCACGGTACAATTTCTGTAACAAGCTTCCTAGATGGCTTCACTAGATGCTTTGCAGTCAGAAGTTAAAGAAAACAGGAAGGTTTCAAACAAGTTATGATGGCAGGAAGTGAGTCAGCCCTGAGCAGGAGGGACAGCAAGCAGCAACCCCTTCCACTGCAGACACCAGCCACAGGACACGGACGTCCAGAACCGGAGTGAATGAACCTGAGAGCAGAGAGGCCAGCAGGGCAGAAGCAGAGAGGAAAAGGCACCCTTCTTCACCAACCACAGCCAAAGGAAAGATGATTTTCTCCATGCAGAGGACTGTCTTCTTACCAGCTTTCCTTCTCCTTCTAGAAACAGCCTAACCACCAAACCACCAGCTCATTCCCTCCCTGGCCAGGCTCACCAAAGCCTCCTGCTCAGTTCTGGTCAGGGGGAGCAGCTGAGAAGAGTCCTCCAGAATAACTCGGCTGGGATCAGGATTTTATGTCCCCTTGAGCATCTTGAAATTTGAACACTGGCCTCTCACACACTCAGATGAGTACTGTGCTATTGGAAATAGAAACACCAACACCTCCTCCTCAGCTGCCATCCTGCTCTGCCCGCATCCCACATGAGAAGAAATTGCTCTGAAAACACTATCACATCAGCCTCCACAGAACAAGGAGGCCAAGGAATATCTTAGCAGGTTTAGGCATAAAGGAGACTCAAGGTGCTTGTCTAGAAACAGATGCCTATCAGAGATTTCATCTAGAGTAAACAGAGCCATAAGCAGTCAGTGTTACTGCAGCTCAGCAGCATTATGGCAGGAGTTTTAAGGATCTGCATTTTGGGGATAGGTACAGAGAGTCCCAGGTCCTTTTGTAGCTGTACCTCCAGGCACTCAAATTACTTCTAAAAATAGAACCCGGGTTCTGAAGTCACACAGACAGCTTTGAAAATTATACTCCAGACATTTCACACTACTGCCCATCACACAAAAATGTTGCATTCTCAGTTGCAGTGCCAGTAAATAACACTCAACCCTTACGCTTGGACAGTTGCACAAGCACTGAGACCCTAGATTGGTAGCAAATACCCACCAACTTTTGCAGGCTCCTAAATAGGGCAAAACAGTGACAGAATTAGCTGTTTCGCAGGTAGTGCATCAGGTTCCTAATATGTTGGCCTGTTTCAAGCACACTGTTGAAGCTTTCAGGAGGGCAAATCATTTTTTGCTCTCTGTATTAATCAGAAAAATAGGATGCTAGTTCCAACTGGGAAAAAAAAAAAAAAAAAAAAAAAGAAGAAAAAAATCTGGAAGACGGACAGAACTGGCTGAGTTCCAGTGCTAGAAAAGGCCCTTGCCTCTTCTATAAAGCAGCAAACCACTGTAGCAAAACACTTAAGGGTCACAACATGGTCACATACACCAGATTGGGGAACGAGGACACAACTGCCTCAAGGAAGCTTATTTTACTTCAATTAGATTGCAATGCAAAGCACTTCCAGATCCTTCCTAGTTTCCAAAGAAACTCAGAATAAGGCGTGGGAAGATGGGCACGAAAGAACAAAACAGAAGCTGTTGAGAACTTCTTATCTGAACAAAAGGCTGGGGCAAGACTGGGTAGGAGGTAAAAAGCAAAATCCAGTACCTAGTTGCAACTTGCAAGTTTTGAACATCTTCCAGTGGAGTAATTGTTCTTAGAAAAGTGCTGTGCTGTTGGAATCAATTTCCCACGGGAATGTTTCCATTTTAACTTTTTTCTCTCACACATGTTTTGATAGGTCAGCATACTTCTGGAACCAGGGGACAGTGCATTCACAAAATGAAGTTTCATTCCTAAATTTTAGAGAGTAAGATTTTGTAAGTCAGCTTTGGAATTAGAAGTCTTGATTTCGTAAGAATTGGACACTTCAACTGACAATTTAAAATACCTAAAAAGAATTCATAAACTCCTTCACAAAATCCAGGAAATGAAACATAATAGGCTCTACTCCAAGCACAGGATCATGCAGCTGCTAAAAACAGCTCTCAAGGTTGTGTATTTTTTAAGAAGGAAGGTGATGGGCAAAGACTAGGCAATACCTAAACAGCCTTAGGAAGAAAACTGTATGGACAAAGCTTTCAAGCTGAAAAGAGGTTGAGAGAAAAGAAACTGTCACTCACTGTTTGCTGCTGGATATGTTTTGACAAATGGAAGTTGGTACATTCCCTGAAAATAAACAGTTTCCATCAGAGAGAATCACAACTTGTTTCTCCTGTCTGGAGTTTCCACAAGCAGTGGGAGAGAACCCCAATTCCAGCTCATCAGATTTTTAAAAGGAGGTTGCTACCATGCTGAACGAAATGCAAAACCTTTTGAACTAATAAAATCTGGCAGCACCTTGTATTTGATTAAGGAACAAGATGACAGGTTAGCTAAACATGATGTTCGTTTATTGATTCCTGAAGCTGGAATGGTTTTGCTCACCTGACTTACAGAAAACTGAAGCCAAACAATAACTGATTCAAGCTTGTTTTTGTTGGGGTTTTTTCTCCTTCCGAAACTGAGTCACAGCGACTTTGCAGAACTAAACTGGAACAACAGCCAAAGAAAATATTCTTGTTGAGGAGACAGTGCAGCTGAAAGCTGATATCCCCTGATGGGGACACCCCAGCACAAAGGGTGTTTGTGCCTGCTGCGATCTGCCGTGTGCCGCAGCCCATCCCTCTCAGCCAGCTGATTCACCGGCACAGGAAGCAGCTGTTTTATCACTGCCCTGCAGAAGTATGTGGTGCTGCTCTTCAGAGCCCAGCAGGGACCTGTTCACCACCCGGACTTCTCGCACCTGCCCGAGCTGCTTCAGAAGGCTGGTCACCTTATTCACCCCACCTCCACCCTGGAGAATGGCGTATTGCTCCGGAGAGCAGTAAGGGCCTGCAGAGCCCTGCAGTTGGGATTTCCCTGCAAGAGTCCCAGGGACATCCCTCGCTGCAGGAACGGGCACACGTTGGTGTTGGGTCTTTGTGGATAGCTGGGAGTTTACCAGAGAAGAAGAACAGGATGACTTGTACCTCATGGCCCCAGGAACTCTGCTCACTCCCCTGTACTTCCACTAAGGTACAGCTGATCTCCTCTCCATCTCCTGAGGTACATGCTCAGATTGCAGTTGGGAAAAACAAACAAACAAACAAAACCCCACAACACACCCACACTATGGGGAATGTGAAAGTTTCTAGGGATTTTTGCTTAAACTCGCTACTATGCAGTATCCCAGCTGGCTATTTACAGAAGATTAACACAAGCATCTTACTTGGGTGTCAGAAGAAATTTGAGCAGCAGCAGTGGAGAAAAAAGTGACAGAGAAATACTAAAAGGCACTCTCCATTGTTGCACAACAATCAAACTGCCACAGTTCACAAGAAAATATGTTTGTTTGGGTTTTGAAGAAAGGGTCAACCTCTGCCCCCTGGGAGGACAAGGGTCTATAATTCAGGATCAAGGAGAATTCTCCTTTTTATTGGGATCCGTGTCACACGCACAGGCTGCTGTGGCCATAGACAGAAATGGCAATGGGAAACACGGGGAAGCCTTGCTGTGAGCCGTGCCCGCGCAGCGGCAAAGCACACGGAGCACAACGGGAGGCAGAAGCCATGAGGCACAGACTCTGCCCCTGCCCCGCCTCCCCCACCCCGGTCCCTGCGCTGCAGCTGCCTCCTGCAGCAAGGCTGGGGCTGAGGCCTCGGAGACACAGCCCCACCACTACGGGAACTTAGAAAAAGCTTGTTCCCATCCTCCTTCTCCTGCTCTCCAGTGGCAGGGGGGCCCCCCCCCAGGGGCTCCCTCCCACGGCTTCGCTTGCCGGGAACAGCCAGCTGGCAGCCAGGAAAACCCTGCTGCCCACAGCTTCGCACCCCTCCTGCCACCTGCTCACCCCCGGGGCTCACAGAGGGATGCCACTTCCTTTAGCCCCTTTTACCCCTCCTCACACCAAGAGCTGTCAGCCATGTCCTTACCCTGATCCTCTTGTCTTTGCACAGCACCCACACTGAAGACCCTCAGATGCCATTGCCAAGGTCTCTGAATCCCTCCACAGCCGTCCTGCATGATCATTCACAGTGATAAGACCCTGTCTCACAGGTGAAATAAGTTATCCTCAAGGAACCCAAATCATGTCATCAGCCTTTTGTCCTCATCCTTCAAAGCTCCTGCCCTGACTTTTCTATGGGGGGTAGGACTAAATGAACTTTAAAGGTCCCTTCCAACCCAAACTATCCTATGATTCTGTGATTTTTACCCAGGGTCTGGCTCTGCCATCCACTGGAGAGGCAATACAGCAAGTTCAACACCTCGCCAGACAGCAAATGCCCTGCCTTGTGACTCCTGTGTTGATGCACGTGTTCATGACATTATAGGAATTACGAACAATTATCTTTGCAATAAGTACATACAATCGTGTCCATATTTATATTCATTTTAGCTTCCACATTCACTGATGAAGACTGGACTTACACAACACTGAGCTCACGGTCGTCACTGCAACAAAAGGGGCCCAGCTTCCCCCACAGGCAGCAGTCCGGCAGGAGGGGTCCCTCCTCCAGAAAGGCAGCCTTGTCCTCCGTGCCACCACAGCAAGGGCCACCCAAGCAGAAGGGATGAGGTCTGTCTCTCCTGCCAGCATCAGGAGCTCCCACCTCGCAGCTGTGGTGAGGACAGCCCAGTTCTCCCAGTCCCACCTTCCCAGTTCAGCCACTTCCCAGGTATGGCAAGGGCTGCCTGTGCCAGCACGGCCCCTTGCTGTTTGTGTGGCGACATCCAATTCTGCCTCCACTCATGTTCACCCCATGGGCTTTCCCACCACACGTGCAGTACCAAACCTGAGAATTTTGACTCATTTTCAACCCACAGCAAGCAACAGAGAAAAGCAGGCAACCAGGCAAATAGCAGCTCCCACCAGTACTGCCTAGCTACACTCGCTCTGCAGAGTCTTTGTACAGCAGTTTGGATTTTGGGACATACTAGTTTCCCCACTTTGTGAAGGAAAGGCCAGGACTAAGGGCAGGATTCCCAAACTGCTGCTAGGGCACAATTCAGAAGAAGCCAAATCCCACATAATCGCAACACACCTCACAAATACCAGGTACGCTGAACTGCAGTCCCAGAAGAAACACCCTGGAGCCACATTGCCGCTGGTACAGCCACCCAGACCCCCATCCCAGACCCCCAGCTTCTCCAGCTCCATGCGCCATCAGGAAGCCTCAGCCGGGAGCCATGCGGAGGCAGGTGCTGCCCAGCCCACAGCCTCTTCCCCAGGGAGATGGCAGGTCCCTGCGCCGGCACCGCTCTCCTCCAGCACTCGCAGTCACCGAGCGGCAAAAAGGCCAGACAGCACAGGCTCCGCAGCGAGGGAGAAGAGCCAGAGGACTGTATCTTGTAAGCCATGTGGCCCGACAGGTCTAGAGCAAGGCAAAAGGGAGCTTGGATGTCTCCACACAATCTGCAGTTACCCTCTCCTGACTGCAGCACTTTTGAAATTCCCAGTTTTACTCAGTGCTCTCTGAAAGTTTTGCTCACAGAAATTTTGTCTGCATTAAGAGCAGAAGATGCAGATCTGGGAAACACTGGGGTAGATCCCACAGGGTTGTTGAGCACCCAGGTGGAGGCAGGGCTCAGCTGAGGCTGCAATGCTGTAAAAGGCTGTATTTACAGCATGAAGCCCAAGGGTATTTTTTACTTATGCTGGTGTTTTACCTCTGGACTGCTGGGTAGAGGAAATGAGGTCAAAATTACCTTCAGAGCCGTCCCAACCATGCTTTTATTTTTCTCTGCAGGACCTTTTCTCAAGTTGGAAATACATTCTTGCCCCAAAGAAAGGCTCACAGTTCAGCTCCAAAAGACGTTTTTACCAAGGAGGCTCACAATTAATTGTGAAAATGAAACCAAATGTATATACCTGAATCCAAACCGAATGCCTGTATGTAGAAGGTTCTTTCCTAAATGTTTAAATAGCTCAAAAACCAGCTGTTTGTCAGGGATTTTCTCAAGAAGTTTGCTTCCTGAGGAAAATATTCAACCCCAAAATGCCACAGTTGTGAGCTGAAGCTGTCCAGTTTAGATGGCACACAGAGAGTGCCACCTAAACTGGACACTGCTACCAGAACATGCCTCAATGGTATGGCAAGGTAATGAAGATTTTTCTCAGGTCAAAAAACAGTGATTTCTGGCACATTCTGTTGGCTTTTTTAAGATCTATGAAGCTCACTGTGCTGGTTTTGGCTGGGATAGAGTTAGTTTTCTTCACAGTAGCAAGAACAGGCTTATGCTTTGATTTGTGCTGAAAACAGTGTTGATAATACAGTGATGTTTTAGTTATTGTTGAGCAGCGCTTACACGGAGTCAAGGCCTTTTCTGCTTCTCACACCAACACGCTGCTGGGGGAGTAAGCAAGTGGCTCTGTGGTGCTTAGTTGCCAGCTGGGGTTAAACCACAACAGCCCTTTTTGGCACCCAACATGGGGCTCGAAGGGTTCAAGATAATGACAGCGCTAGATTGAATTTATAGCTGTTATAACTGTTTATTAGTAATTGACAGGCTCCTGTGCTTGCCATGGGACTTGCTTGCCTTACTGTATATTAGAGCCTAGTGCTTGTCAGTGGCTGCTGTTTTCTTTCACTGCTTGCTGTACTGCTTATCATCTCACTCTGCTGCGCTTGGGAGCATTTTGATAACAGCAATGGTGATGTGCATGGGCTGGCAGATGGCCAGGGCATCGCTGCTGTTCCTGTGCTGCTGTACTGGACAGGCTGGACCTCCATTGTGAATTCGAGTCAAAGGGACTCTGACCTGTGGATGAGTCCACATAGGAGCAGGACACCCAAAAGTATCTGTGGCTGTGGATACTCCCATGCCAGAGCAGGTACATCTCAAAGCATCTGCAGTTATGTCCATGCCACAGCAGGTGTACCTCTGAAGGGATTGTGGCCCAAAGGTAAGTCCATGCTGGAGAAGGTACACCTCAAAACATCTGTGGCTGTGGATAAATCCATGCTGCAGCAGGTACACCTTGAAGCATCAGTGACAGTGCATGAGGTCATGCTGGAGCACCTCAAAGCATGTGGCCATGGATAAGACCATAACAGAGCAGGGAACACTCCTGGAGGGACTGCAGCCATTGTGAAGGCGGGTTACTTCTGAAGGGACTGTGGTTGTGGGTAAGGCCATGTTGGAGCTAGAAGTTGAATTTAAGGTACAATAAAGGAAGTGTCATCACCAAGAAGGTTATGTCTCCACACACATCTTGTCTATCACCTTAGCTATTCTTTGAATCTTCAGTGTCCCATGCAAAAAAGCTTTCCCTCCCCTCTCTGAAATCCCTTTCTGTATAGCTATACCAATCACTATACCATCTCAAAGGAAGCATCTCTAATTCCACTTTAAGTAACAGAAAAATAATACAAGAAAAAGAATCGACATCAACAAAATGGTACCTCCATCTTACTTGATCTTAAAGGTCCTCAGCAACTCTTAAGACAAGTTTAGCATCTCAGTGATATCCTTATAGAATGGATTTTAGATCTTTTTCAGTGCTATGTAAATCATCATTAATATATCAGTGCTATGTAAATCATATATAATGAGATCAAAAAGTCTGACCTTGTTCCTGGTTTAAACTTTTCCAGTTAGATTTGGGATGGGTTCAGGTCACTTCAGATGGCGGTATCAAACACATAAAGGACATACCTGATATATGTCCTTAAGCAAAGAATTCAGATCTACAGGAAAAATACGGACTCAGAACAGTTTTTGAAGCAAATTTATATATTATAGACTCCTAGCTCTCTCCTCTCCAGTCTTCACATGTTCTGCCTATGTATAATAATCTCAATTTTGCTGTTGACCAATAGAAAGGGGAATCACTTTTGGAGCCTGTAGCAATTCACTTAAACTGTCTATCTGATACAGAGGGACTTACAAGATGCTTTTACCCATTGGCTACATATTTTCAGCAGAAGTGCTCAAAGGAAGCTCAGCCTGAGCCACTGAAGACCAACATCTGAAGGCCTCCCAAGGCTCCACCTTCCATGTGCCTTATGGAATTAATTTGACTAGCAAAAAAAAAAAACCAAACACAGTATCTAGAGCTAGAAGTATGCCTTCAGCTCCATGAGCCTCCCTCCAACTTCATTAACTGGGAGAGATTACCTCATCTGTTACAAAAAGCACAAAACAACTGAAGTGAGTTGTTTGCACACTCCTTTTTCATCCTGGCATTCTTCACAATCTGACTGCAAGAAAATACACATTAGGACCATTTTATAACTTTTCCCTCCAATTTTGCAGATCATTCAAGAACAACTTCTCCCAAACTGCAGTAAATTCATCAATTATGCTTTTCTTACATGCTTTGCAAAGTTACATGCAAAACCACATGCTCGCACAGTCAGATGCCAAACAACCATTTCCAAAAATACATGTTGTGTATATAACTGCACATAAACCTCATTATAGACATGCTGATCTGATCAATGCCTATGTCTGTTGGAGCACACACTATCACTTTGGGACTAGAGAGACATTATTGTGTTTTTATACAGTACTTTGCTAACACCAATAAAACTACAAATTAAAAGTTACAAGATTCATGGCTTTGCTAACCGTAGAGAGATCAGTTGCCTCAAGGCTTCTAATTTCTTTTCTTTTTCAACAACAAAAGATAAAACTGACCTTGGATGATGCACTATTCCCTGTAATTACAGGGTAAAGGCACATGAAATTCCTTGCTACCAACTCTTATCCTCCATTTCACATTAATGAAGGAATGAAACCCATTGCAGATGCCTGCACTGTGCATGACGTACCAAAGGCGAACATCACACCACAGCTGTCAGGTTGCGGGAGTGAGAAGCTATAATCCATGCTGTTACCATGGTGCCACCCCCACTGCCAGAACATTACGAATAGGGTGAATTATCGGATGTGCACTGAAGTGATTTTACTCAGACCGCTAAAAGATTATTTTTATATGAACCTCCAAGTTCTCCTTACAGAAATTCAGGTAAAGACTTAAAGTGATTCTCACAGCCAGAACGCTGTCAAAGAAGATGTTTTACAGAGTGATAACCAACTGAAAAGGTACTTGGTCTGTGTACTTGGTTACAATCCAGATTTCCCAATCACACTATGCAGTTACACTGGCCTATTAAGGCTCACTCAAACTGAAAATGAGCCAAACAAGCATTTGTTTTCATCACAGCCATGCATTTAAAATCCCAAATATCTCAGACCTTTGCAGGAAGGGTAAACTGATGAAGCAAGTAACCCAAAACATTACAAGTAGTTTTAAATAGGACTTCAGTTGTGCAGAATAGTGCTCAGACACCATTTTGAACTCAAGTTGCATCTATTACTGACAATACCCCAACAGAAGAACAAACTTTAAGTATCAAGAGCTGTGTATGTTATATCAACATCAAAACAGTTAAGGATGTCGATTTTTCAGTCACCAGTAGAAGTCAGTGTTAATGTCTAACTGAAATAGCATGAAGGAGTGCAAAATTCTCAGCGACCAGGCTCCCTGTGTCCCAGGAAGCCAGAACTTACTTCGTGGGCTGAGTCCGGCCAGTCTTGCAGCTCTGAGGCTAAGGGAGATGACGTTTTCTCAATAGGAGGCCACGCTTTGGTGACCGTCATCTCCAGTCGCTGCAGACAGGAAGCTCAATTCACAGAGTCTCATCACAGTTTTGTTCTCGTGCAAGTCACAGGAGCGTGCGCTTCCCTTTAACCCCAGACTGCTGAGTTGAAAAGTACACGAAATGAGGCAAATAAAAGCCAGCTGAGACAAACTGATCTTTCTGATGAATCTTTACAAAATAAAGCTTTGCAAAAGCAAAAACTTGGACCTGCATTAACCAGAAATCCCAATGAGAACAAAAAGCACTAGATAAGGCACACCACTGTAGGAAGCAAAAATATTCCCAGTCATCTAAATTTTGGAGCTGAGAATTAACATCTGACCAAAATTTAAGTTAACTTCATCATTCATCTGCTATAAAGGCTTAACTCTGGTTTTTGTTGTGAATGTGTTTGAAATTGGACATTAGCATTTATTTATTTTTAATCTTTCAAACCAAAAGGATCATGGCCAACATTTTGTGAAGCTAATCAATCTTTAAACTCTAAATATTAATTAGCTGTAGTGGTAGTATAAAGAAAACTGGTTTTTTGCACTGTGTTGCTGAATACAGTTATGTCCCATGCACAAGATTCCTAGCAATACTCCCATTGTGGCTCAGAAATGGGCTATATGATGAAACACACCTTCTTGATCTCAGCTATTACAGATCAGCTCTTGAAAACACCACTTGCACCTTACTCAGACCTAACTTTAGTTTGTGTTGCTTGCCAGAGGTATAAGAGACAGTTTTTGTAGAAAATCAGATGAAACACCCAAGAAGGACCCTACGGAAAATGTTCCTCTGTACCCAAACCACTCTTTCATAAGTTTACAGGGGGGGGGAAAAAAAAAAAAAAGAGGGGGTATATGAAGGAAAGAACACAAAGCCCATGACTCTTCTTTCCTAGACTTTGAAAGGATTTAATAATTTAAGTAAAATAAGATTACACTAAACTAAGTTTATTCTAGCATTACCACCTTATGTTCTACACTGCAACAGTGTTCATTCTCATGCAGACAGACCAGCAATACTCCCAACTCTGATGCACACGGTGCTTTCTGCACACCCCTTCCACTGTCCCCACAAGAAACAAGTTTTTGGGCTCCAGGATCAAAGTCTATCAGTACCAAGAGGCCTCTCTGGATCATTTCATTGTCACCTTTATCATACAAATGCTTATCCATTTTGTTATGAAAACCTACAAGTAGCAAGCATGTTTTGACATGTTTGCATGTATGCACCCACGTGGATATGGCACAAAAACCTTATTTCTGAAGGTCTGAATAACAGATCTAGATGCCTGATCACAGTAAGTATTTTAAATCAACTAAAAAGAATTTTTACCATTATAAACTTCCATAACACACACAAAGCAGTAGTGTCTCTCTCCAGATAAGATGTCTGTTCATACATACAAAAAGTTACAACCTACATTTATGCTGATTTAGTGTCATATCCTTTTGGTGTGTCATACCACGTTATCTGGTGCTTTGCATACCGATGACTGTTTTTCACCTGTGTGGCTGCATAACAAGCGGCCACATGATGGCACTGTGTAACCAGGTTCAGTGCCTTAGTTCTAGGCATTTTTCTGTAAAATCGGGCTTGGACTATTTTCTCCCACCTTGTTTTAACTGGTAAAGACAAAGTCAAAGGAAGATGCATTTTGTCACTTTATTTTATAGTTACTGTGGCTTAACTCCTGTGGCTGGTAGACTATATGCATCAAACTTCTGATGCGCCTCAACTGAGATGGCCAAGTTATTTCAGAATCAAGAGCTATCAAAATGCAATTAAGGATCAGCCAAACCCTGAACTCTCTATACAGAATTTCATTAATCATATACTTTTGCTTTTCTTCTCTAGTTTGATATTCCTCTAACTACTTTGAAGTTTCAAACTAAGAGACAAGAAAGCAGAGATAAAGACCAGCTATTGTATAATCCATTACAGTTTAACACTTTTGCTGATAACCCAACAAGCTTGAGGCAGAAACAGAATGTCTCTTTTCAACTCAGGTATCTGATAATTCAGAAACAGCACCAGCAAATTTCTAGTCCTAACAGACTGAAGGTGAGAATTTTATACCAGGACAATTCCCAGAAGGCTCATCCATCTACCTCCTGATGAGTAAAAAGCATTAAGGAAATGAAACATGTCTTGAAGAAACATCCAAAACTAGAAAACAGTGAAAATAGGTATTCTCTACTCTGCTACCCTTTTCAAGACTAAAAGGAGCCTTCATTACTCATGTCAGCACAGCAAGGCAAATGCATTTCTTACAGCACCTGCAAACCAGACAAGCTCTTGGAAAACAAGGGGTCCTTTGCTACCTGCATTTTTAGGTTTCCTAGAAACAGCACGAAAGGCGTATGGTTACACATTGACATCTCTTCAGGTGCAGTCAGGTTGCAGCCATGATGTGCCTCCAAGAAGCAGAACTGTGGGATACAGCACTGACCCACACCAAATTAACCCCATTCCTTAGGTATAGCCTTTCATCTTTTAGTAAGTTTGCAATCATTAAGGCACATTTCTTGTTACTTCAGACATTACATCAAGTGTGAGTCAAAGCTGGTCTTGCCACTGCTTCTTTACATAGCACCACAGTGTACTACTGGTAAACCTGACATGGCAATTCCTCCTGTTCAGAGCTCAGGTGCATCACGGAAGAACAGAAAGGCCTTCTACCTTAGCAGATGACCAAGACACAGGCACAACATTGTTATTCAAGGATGAGCTAAAAGCTGAGGGCAGCTCAGGCTGCCATAATCTGACTAGATCAGAGTACTGCCCAGGAACCATAAAAGCAGTTTAACTTAAGGGAAGACTGACTACCTCTACAACTGAAAAGCAGTCTACAGCTGCTTAAGAATCCAACATATACCATCTTAGACAACCACTGTGAAGAGCAAACAAGTTCAAGAAAGGAAAAGTGCCAGAAGAATACTAGCATTAGTTTTAAACCCTTACCTGTTTAATGGGTATAGTTATGTAAGTGAGGTCAGAAGGGCCTCTCGACCTACTGTGACCACGTAGTCTAACCAGCAGGTATCGAACTCCTGGATATGGTTCACAACAGCAAGTTATAGTCTTGCTTAGAAGCTTATCCAGGCTCTGCTTTAATTGCTTGTCAGAAAGCCTCCTTTGCAAAGCACTATTTCACTACCTGCATCTTGGGTCTACTGAAAATAGACAAGTTCAGTATGATACAGGTTAGATTAGCCTTTATTAAAATACAGAAGTAGATGAAACTTGAACTCAATAGAAGCTTCAGAATATGCATTAAAGGTCAGAATTCAGAGGTGGCATGTCAATGATCTCATCCAGGGTAGCAAGGAAGTCAGCAGTTGATTGTAGCAGGTCTGAAAGTTAGAAAACAGAGCAAATGAGTTTTTTGTGAAACAGAATTTGTATTCTCTAACATAAGCTAGCTCCCAGTGGATTAACATAAGCCTCTTGAATGATTAAGGGAAATATTGTTTGATTGCATAAGCCACTTCCACCTAACTAATCAGTGAGCAATGCACTGCAGGAGATTACTCAGCAACATCACTTTGAGATCAGGACCTGTACTAGTAGGGTTGACCAGTTAAATTCAGCTTGACTATACACCAAAAGCTGTTTGATATTAGTGTGCTATTCCAGTAGTTAGGACAGCAATGGCAGTTCACTACTGCAGACAACTAGTTTCCCTCCCAAACCACTAATGAGCACAGCATGCATTGAAACTCATGCTAGGTTTCCACTTACTAGACTCCCATGAAATCTCTTCAATCCTCGAAGGTGAAGGAACCATGTTCACACATGTGTCATATGTCCTTTCAAATACCATGAGGGGAGCACCGTGCAGGTTGATATTGCTTACTTTGTACTCTTCAGGAAGATCAAAGCTCTCAAAGTCTGACAAAGACACACTGTAGTTTAGTAACAGTGTACAGTAGCAGCAGCCTGGGAAGCTGCAAATTCTTCCCAATTAAATGAAGTGAGAGCAGGTCCAAAACACAATCCAACAGTCCTCTCTTACAGGGTATTTATTTGCAATTATACCTTAGTTGTCCATAAAATCTCATACACTAACACTTAAGACTAGACTGCTGTCCTGGTTTCAACTGGGATAGAGCTAGTTTTCTTTCCAGCAGCTACTGTATTTTGGATTAAGTATGTGAAGAATGTTGATAATACACTGATGTTATTAGCTGCTGCTAAACAATCAAGGACATCTTCCAGCTTCCCAGGTTTTGCCAATGTGCAGATGCAAAAAACTTGGGAAGAGTATAGCCAGCATAGTGCACCCAAACTGACCAAAGAGTATTCCATCCCTTAGATGTCACACAGCATAGTGTGAGTCAGCCAGTGGGCCAAGCCCCTTTTTCCCCTTTTTTGTCCATTCAACTGCTTATTCCCTTGCACTCTCTGGAACTTGCTGTTCTGGGAAAGCTGCTGAGGAATATTACTGTTCCCTGACTGCTGCTCAGGACAGGCTGTATTAGTCATCAGGTGGTGAGAAATTGTGCATCATTCATTTCATATATTTTATTACCCTTATGTTTTCTTATTATCATTATTAATATAGAATTATTTTTCTTTTTTGTCCTAGTGAACTGTTTATCTCAGCACAAGTTTTCCTTTCTCTGGTTCTCTTCCCAGCACCACTGGGGAGACAGTGAGTAAATAAGCAGCTGCATAGTATTCAGTTATCTGGGGTTAAACCACAATTTGCTAATGTAAAAGCAGGAGCTTTTAGTAATTTCTTTCCAATCACTACACTAAATCAACTTCAAGCACAGCATATGTGCGCTTTCACTCACAAAAGCCTGATTGCTCATTTTAATAATTACACCAATAGTTCTTACCTCGAGGATCAAAAGGAAACATATTTTCTATTTCTGGCCAGTCTTCTTCAGTCACTGCATCACAGCTTTCTAATCCAGCAGTCTTTTCAGTAATCTTAAAAAGAAATTAGTCACATTCGAGCTACTGTAGTACCTTTGTAGTGGCTTTCCTGTGCTATACAGGTCTATAGACAATGTCTGCCATACAGTCCTCAACTATACCTAAATTCTATTACCTTCAACACAAATAAGCTGGAGATCAAATGCTTCAGTCGACTTTATGCAGTGCAGCACCATATACAGTGGCAACAAATCACTGCACGAGAACATTCAGGCTCATAATACTAAACTCCTGATACTTAACATAAAGACAGCAACTCAGTATTTTCTCTAGAGCCCCTTCTTTACCATTATGTAGCTATTGTATTCCTTATACCTATGTAGGTGTACTGGTTTTGGCTAGGATAAAGTTATTTTTATTCCTAGTAGCTCATATTATGCCATGTTTTGGATTCATGGTGAAAACAGCATTGATAATGCAGGGACACTTTCATTATTGCTGAGCAGTGCTTACACAGCATCAAGGCCTTTTCTGCTTCTCATGTCTCCACCAGCAAGTAGGCCAGAGGCACACAAGAAGCTGGGAGAGGGCACAGCCAGGACAGCTGACTCCAACTGACCAAAGAGATATTCCATACCATATATCATATCATGCTAAGCAATGAAAACTGGTGGGGAGGTTTGCCAGGGCTGCCATTGCTCAGGATTGGCAAGGCATCAGTCAGCTAGTGGTAAGAAATTGCTTTTGATTTTCTTTGAGATTTTTAATAATTAAATTATCTTAATCCCAACCCCAATTGCTCTTACCCTTCCAATTCTCTCCCCCATCCCACTAAGTGGGGAGTAAGCAAGCAGCTGTGTGTTTAGCTGCCTGTCAGGGTTAAGCCTCAACACTACGTAAATTATGCATGTGTGCCCCCCCCAAAATTGTGTTGTACTCACTTTGTTTGCAGTGCAAGGCTGATTCTTCTGCCTCATCTTTTCTGTCTTGCCCGTGCCTCCTTCAGTTCTATTCACATTTCCAAGAGCCTTTCTGACAGAGTGAGATATGGCTGGGGATGTACTGATTGTTTTTTTAGCAAGTGGAGTGTTAACTTGGGGGTAGCAGGGAAGAAGAAAAAAAGCACACTTTAGCACCATATCAACCTAAAGCTTGTTCCAGTCTATACATGTGCTGGAAAAGTAGTTGTCATAGAAATTGTTTACCATTTATAACTCAGGAGTATATGCCCTACCTATGACAAAAGCACAGTTATTTCCATTTTTATAGTAACTGATGAACTTCACAGAATTAGTTACATAAGTAAATATAAGAATAGAAAATTCTTACTGTTCAAAACAGTGAATAACAAAACATGATTTATATACTTAGGCCAGCATATACGCACAAGATGCAGAAGGGAGTCTTCGCTGATTCTTAGCAGTGCCAACTTCACCATTCTCCTGATCAATAAAGATTAGCGTTGCCATCTTCAGGTTGATGAGATCGCTCTGGAGAGTCCGAACAGCAAAAGGAGGAAGTCATTCTTGTCATTTGTTCTACCACAGCACACTTTTTAAACAAACCAGATTAAAGATGACACAGCTGCCATGTGCTGATCTCCAGAGGCGTGGCAACAAAATCATACTTTAGACCATTTCATAGTAGTTTAGCTACAGACCCTTATACTTGAAGGCATTATTAGTACACATGGTAGGCTCATAGTCCCAAAGGAATTTGTGCAAGTTTGGGAAAGTAACAAGGTCTCACCCACAATCCCACACAGAAAGATCAAATACCCTTAGTTTGCTTTGCAGCTTCTTTGGAGTGCTTAACTGTTTCCTTAGTACAAGGGAAGGGTACATCACCTAGCTTAGCAATGCAGGCCTCAGCTCAACCTGGAGCACCTGAGCAGCTCAGAGTAATGCCCATTATTTTACTAGCAGAGGCATTTTTTTACCAGAAAAAGAACCCATCAGAGCACAGCCTATACAGATAGATTGCTTCACTCCTGTGTTTCAGCCCCACCAGAGACAACAGATCAGAGCACTCCCTGGCACCGCTTAAGAACAGCCAGGCAGCTCCCACCAAAGCTTGTCACTGCCATTACATAGGCAGGCACATGATTCCCCGCTCAAGAGAAGGCTACAGAAAAAGCTGCTTTTTAACTGACGTAGCTCGAAGCCCAAAGCTTAAGCACCAAGCCAAAGCAAGTCTTAGAGCCACAGCTCTCAGCGCTTCCCTTGCCTAAGCCACCCTCTGGTCACAGCTC
>KL274620.1:0-10481 GCA_000699545.1 Podiceps cristatus
TTCCCAGTGGATTGTGGTGTCTTCTTGTTGCTGCAAAGAAGCGGGGATTGTGCCACTCCCACCTTGAGCCACTTTCCCGCTGCAGTCTTATGTCGAGGGAAGCCCTGCCTGTCCTCTACCCCTGCTCTGAGTGACCAGGCTGCCCGTGGGAGCAGCGCAGGCAGATGGCTCCTCAGCACTTGTGTGTTTAGGCCTGTGTCCTGAGGGTCAGACGGATTGGCCTCACGGCTGGAAGAATCTTGCGGGATACGTGTCAAGGCAGCAGTGGGTTCTTGGGAGTGTGCTGCTGTGAGGAGTGAGAAATCTCGTGCTGGCAGGGCGACAGGGTGCGCAGGAGGTCTCTGGAAGGAGGACTAAGCTTCCTGGGCATTTCTGGTGCTCCAAAGGCCCAAGTCTGCCCCAGTTCCTGGGTCGGCCATTTTTACTGGGCAGGTGTGCAATGTCCAGTCAGGACAGGTGATATGAAGCTGGGTTTTCAAGCAGGCCTTCCTGGGGGTCAGATGATGTCACCAAACTGAACGAAAGAAAGAGAGGTGGTGGAAATTCTGGGGGCTAGTTTGTCACTTTTTCTTTGGAGGAAATGTTCTGATCTGTTCAGTTGAAAACTTTCTGTGGCATCTTACCATCTGTTTCTTTCTTTTTCAGGGTTGGTTAAAGACTTACGGCTACTTCCTTCCATCTGACAGCCAAATATCTGCCTTGCAGTCGGGAAAAGCTGTGCAGTCTGCAGTTGCCACTATGCAACAGTTTTATGGGATCCCAGTAACGGGCGTTTTGGACCAGATAACTATTGAGTAAGATTAACGTAGGCTTATTTTGTCTTTCCTTTTCTTAACACATTGTCATATTACCCAGGTAATTATTTCCAGCTATCAGAAGCCCTCAAAGGGGTAGATTTGACTGACTCAGCCAGCAGAGTCTTGATTATGAATTTTTTTTTTTTCTCTCTTTTGGCCAACAGTACTGTTTGCAAGTGTGAGGAGAAGCTCTTGTTAAATGTCATTCTTGTACACAGGTCCCCCTTGTTGGTGCACAGGCAAAGTGTGAATCCCTTGAGCTGTTGAAAGCGGGGAACATTGAGGATTTCATTTATTTCCCTGTCTGTCTGGATTTAGGTGACAATCTGGCTCCATAAATGGCTTCTAGTGTATTTCAGAATGAATTGGAGTTGTGGATCTCCACAGATGCTGCTTGTGGCAATCTACAGTTCCAAGTTGAAGTGAGTTGTTGTAGTCTGATGACAATAAGTAAAGACAAGTTAGCTGTCGACAGTTGGCATTTGCGGGATGTTAGATGTTGCCTACTGTGTATTGACCATGTGTTATTTGTTGTTTGTGATCCGTGTCTTGGTAGCACAGAAGCATTGGTCTGAATCACCTAGGCTGGAGGGCCTTGTTCTTTGTTTGTGAAGTGGGGTGCAGTCATGGGGTTGGGGGTGTGGGCGTGGTGTTGCGCCTTCCTGTCGTCTGATTGCCTGGATGTGGCGTATTGGCTGAATCTGTGCTGTTGGTCTGGACTCGAGCAGAGTGCAGACAAGGTCTTCCTAGTGCTCTCTAGGGGAAAGAAACATCTCATGGTGAGCAAAAACAGGCAGTGGAAATAATAGAACTTGCTTAGGCCCTGCCTACAAGTTTTCTCTTGCCCTTTTCCTATTGCATTAGCAAACCCTTTTAGAGCACGCTATGCCTTGTTCTTCCTCTCTCCTGTCATGGCACTCTGCTGGGCAGTAGCCCAAAGGAAGCGGGGCACAAAGCAAGCAAAGAGTGTGAAGAGCAAAGAGGGTTGGTGGCATGCCTTCTGGGCTGCAAGAAGAGGGGGAAACTGAAGGAATTAGTGAATTAGACAGGAGGGGATCATCCTGGACTGGGAGCACCTCTCCAGGGAACATAACGTTCCCTCCTTTAGCTCCCAGGAAAAGGCCCTTGTTTGTCCATTGCGGGACAGAGAAAATCTTGTTTGTTTGCTTTTCAAAGGAGTTGGAAATGAAACGCTTTGTCAAGGTGGGGATTTTCTATCCGAGATCTCTTTGCCATTAGTAGCCCCATTTGTGCGTGAATGCTGAAGGTGAGCCAGAGAGCAAGGTCGTGCATGCGCCGTTGGTGTGTAGAAGCTTGCAGCTGGGATGCTGATGAGTTGGCAGGGGGTGGGGGCAGAAGGGGCTGTGAGCTTGGGTTGCTAGTTTGGAAAGTGAGGGAGCTGCTTCTGCTGCCCTGTGGGTGAGAGGGGAAGGGAGCAAGCTGCCTCTGGGAGTCCCTGCTTTAGTAAGTACAAGTATTTTTCTGGAGGAAAAGAAGGTGTTGCCCCCACTTTACTGAGTTTCTATATGGGCAAGGGTTGCTTGGTGCAGGAACAGCCAAAGGCTGATGGGTGAAAAACCTAGATGGTTTCCTCTTGTGAACCTTGAGTCTCCAGATGAAACCTCAGCTGCTATGGAATGCGCATGGGATTTGCAGGTGTGTTCAGTGGCTCTGCCTCTGTCTGTCCTGCATCAGTAGGTCAGTGTGTTGTCCGGCAGGGTGGAGCAGGAGCACCTACCTAGCCGTTCCGTGAAAGGAAGAAGAGGTCCTACTTGCTGTTAGCAGTGAGCCTGTCCTTTGAGTTGGAGGGGCAAGTCTGGCTGGGCCTGGTTCGGCTGTCACTTCCTCAGACCTGGTTGTGGAAGCTGAGCAAAAGGGGAAGAGCTGGCAGGGCAGGCTGGCTGCCAGTGCTCTGAATCATTCGGGTGCTTGCTAAGCTGTTACTTCAGTCAGTGTTACAAGATTTGAGATCACAGTTGCGATATTTTTGTCACTTCATCAGTGTCATAAGCTCTGTCCCCTTAAAGTGACTTTTGAAACAGTCAGAGTGCAAACATGTTACTTTCTATGGTTTCTTTGCTGGGCAACAAACTGTGCGTGTTCTGTTTACACTGGTGATGGAAGCCTGAAATTTTTCCTCTCCTTCCCCAGATGCCCCCAAATCCTGAGCTTGTTCTTTCCCCCAAGAGCAGTACCCAAGTGAGAGCTCCCATGCAGGCGCTGCCCGTGGGAGCGGGCAGTGGGAAGGAGCAGCAGCGTTGGTGTTGCTTATGGGTGCCCGAGAGACAGGTGAGGTGTTTGTTCAGCTGCCTTGAGGTAGCAGGCTGAGAAGATGTGATTTCCTGCAAGGAGAGCAGGGGAGAAGATGTAAAACGGCCTCCTCATACCCTGCGATCAATAGCGCCTCAGCAACCTTTGTGTCTGCCTGCAGCTGGCGGGTTGAATTGTAGTTTTGCTCAGCACTAGGCAAGGTGACAGGCCTGGGAGCATGGCGGGAGAGGAGGCATGCTGGTGCCTAACCAGAGTGATGCCTCTGGCATTTGTAGTAATTGATCCCGTGGCCCTAGAGGGAACCGGGGAGTAGCCTTGTCTTGTGCTGGAAGTGTCTTGTGCATCTTGCGCTTTGTCTGGAGCCTGTTGTGTAGGTCCCACTGGGCCAGAGCTGGAACTCTGGAACACTGCTTCTGGAAGTGACCTGTTTTCTGCATGCCAAGAAGCTGGAGGAATGCAACAGTCTCTGCGTAAGCAGTGCCAAGTATTGATTTTGGGGATCCAGTGTTATTCGTGCCCCCATTTGAAAATAAAAAGGGGTGGAGGGAAAGGGGGAAGCAGCCATGAGTATCTGAGTCCTACTTTGAGTAATTGTCTTTTGTTGTTGTTTCTGATGTGATGTGTTTTTATAAATCCCCTGGAGCAGAGAAAAGGTTATCCAGTGTGCTCATGAGAGAACGGCTCAGCTAAAAAGCTGAGCTAAAGAAGATCAATGGCAGCAAGTGAGAGCTTTGTGATTATTTTGCCATAGATATGCCCTGCTGAGAGGAGGAGAGAAGGCTGGAGTTATACCCTGTCCCATGTGACTAGCCTAGGCCCCTGGGAAGTGAGTCAAATGAGGGAACTGATCCAGATAAAGCTTCTCAGCTGGACATTAGCACAGGTGGTTGATGACTTGGGGAGTGCCTTGCACTAACCAGATTGTTGGGTTTTTTTGCCAAGTCTGTTTCAGACAGTGTATAGCTGAGGTCTGGAATGTGGGAGTTCAGACAGGCCTAAGTGTAATTGGGTTGGAAAAGGCGTTAGGCAGCCGTGCATAGGAGTCGTCTGTCGGCAGCTCTGCAGATGCCGATACCTTGGAAGCTTTGGCTCAAGAAGCCCTTGAAGGCGGCTGAAGAATTCTCACCAGAAAGCAGGTATCTCTAGGTTTGCTTTATTAACAACTCAAAGCTGGGCCATCACCTCAGTGAGTGGCAACTGGGGAATACATTTGTCTCTTTATACATGCTTTTACAACAATTACACAATTATCAAAGTCCACTATAATTTTTCACCATATTCTCAGTTCTCTATTCTTTTGTTTAGCAGGAAGCCCATTATTTTCACCTGTCATCTTCTGGTCGCAAAGTCTGTTGGTCCCTTTTGAGGTCACAATCCAGACTATCTTTCCTCTTGTTTTTTTGCAAGACATCCCAGTGTTCTTCTCTGGAAACATCCTAAAGCCTAAGATCTTAACTTCTAGTCCTTGTAGTAGAGACTACTTCATTACCTTATCCTTTATCTTCTATCTGTCTTAGTTAAAACACATTATGATCAGCCACTTAGTTATTTACAGACACCTTTTAGTCTCATCTATCTTTATCTACTGATTAACTTGGTTGAAGATTAACCCAACCATGCTAGGGGCTGTACAAGAGAGAAATGAGCAGCACTACTTGCATTGTTTATGCACTTGCTTATACAGCTGCGACTAATCTATTTTACCTTTTCATTAATCTTATTTCTATGATCTCTACATAATACCTATTGATTTCCAAACTCGATAGACTAACCTAGTTCCTTACACTTAATCTTTAAGAAAGGCCAGGGCACCTGTACAGCAGCTTGCCTCTGAAACAGCCCTGTGGCCTGCCCTGTGTCCGTACGCTGTGATGGAGGTGGCACAGGGGCAGGGAATTTGACTGTCTCGGAGGGAATTAACTTTTGGTCATGTCTCTGTGCGGTTCTGAATGGCTTTAATAGCAGAGGCCTGATTTCCTGCAGCCCACTCGGCACAGGGCAGGTGTTGGGAAGGGGTAGCCAGCGTTCCTACATGAAAGAGAGGGTGTGGTGTGAGGGACTTGGTGATGTATTGCTAGTGCATCAGCATGGCTAGCACTGTCCTGGCAAGTTCCGGTGACTTGTCCTACACAGCTGTGTTGGTTTGGTAGCATTCCCCAGTTCCCTTTTTGTCTTCTAGATGATACTAGTGAAGTGAAACCCAAAGGTCATTTTCTGACTGTGATTGGGGCCTGATGATGGTGATGTTCAGAGGACTGGACTTCCTGAGAACTGAATTCAGACTACGGTTTGTGTAAGGTTATGCTAAAACCTCTGTACCCTATCATATGACTGGAATCTTACAAAATACTCAGGAAATAGCTAGGAGAATACAGGCTACAGTAAGCTTGACATCTCTCTGGCAGAGCAGTAGGAGCAATGCAAATGGTGACAAATAAAGGACCCTTGGAAAAACACAGTGTATTGAGGTTGAATTAATATGGCTTTTCTAAAAGCAAACCTTAGGTGTAGTGCTTTGTAGTGTGCGTGTCCCCGCACAAGGGTGTCATGGTTTAGCCCTAGTTGGCAGCTGAGCAGCATGCGGCCACTCGCTCGCTCCTCCCCTGCAGTGGGCTGGGGAGGAGAATCGGGAAGAGAAAGGCCAAACTCGTGGGTTGGGATAAAGCCAGTTTAATGGAACAGCAAAGGAAGAGAAATTGAGGAAACCCCAATCACAATAACAGAACATAGGAAGCGCGTGATTGGCAGTACACACTGCTCACTGCCTGGAGCCCGATGCCCAGCCTGCTCCTGAGCAGGCATCCAGACCCCGTCCCTGCTTTCTATCCTGAGTGTGATGTGATATGGTGTGGAATATCCTTTAGGCCAGTCTGGGTCAGCTGTCCTGGCTGTGTCTCCTCCCAGCTTCTTGTGCAAATGAACTCTCCCCCAGCTGGAAGCAGGACACTGGGGCAGCATCCTTTGCTCTTCCTGTTCACCTGGCCATGGAGGAAAGAGTTTCCAGCCTCACGAGTGACGTGAAAGCATTGGGGTTACGGGGAGGACCTGACAGAATTTGGTGACTGTGACTCACACTGGTCTGTTCTGGTCATTACAGGTGGAAGCCTCAGTCGTTACCTGTGAGGGTCAGGTTTGCCTTGTTCAGTCTTACATAGTGAGTTGTGCATTGGAAGGTTTTTACTGGCATGGGAGCACGTTAACAAAGGGAGAGTGGATAGAGCAGGTGATAGGAGGGTTTGATCCCAGCGCCCACACATGTGCAAGTTTGATCTGGGTCTCTTTTGTGGCATTATCATTAAGCTCTTGCCAAGCATCTGGACTACCTGATCTGGTGTCTGTGGTTCCCAAAGGAAAAAGGACTTCTTTCTGTAGCCCTTCTTGGTGTCTGCATTGGCCATCCCTCGGAGGTCTTCCAGCAACCTCCTGAGTTCTTTTGAATGTCTTTCCCAAACTCCTTGTTAGCTTGCTTTTTCTTTCCTTCCCTTGCAGGTGGATGAAGAAGCCTCGATGTGGGGTTCCAGATCATCCCCAGCTACGCCATAGCCGGAGGAAAAAGCGTTATGCACTAACTGGACAAAAGTGGAGGCAGAAGCATATAACGTACAGGTATATCTCTTCCCTGCCCCTTTTTGTTTGAGGAAAAAATATGCTGTGCTTGTTTGGTAGGGGAATTTTGTAAAGTACTTGTTAAAAACTGTGTTTTCCCTGTGAAGCCTAGTTGAGGCTTTCCTTCTCAGAACACGGTGGAGGGGGAATACTTTCAGAGCACTGGAGTCACTGAAGAGTCTAGTGTCAATTAGATAATAACTGATCAGTAAAGGCGCCTAAATCCCCGTTGTCAGCTGTGTCATTTTGGCAGGAAAATCCTCATAAGCCCCTTTCCATTCCCTTAGAAATCTAAGGCTCTAGCCCTTCGCTCATGTGTCATCTTTAACAAACCATTAAAGCAGAAGGAACATCATTGTCTAAAGGTGTCATGCTTTCTCCCTCTACTGATTTGCAACATTTCACTGAGTGTTTACTTTTGCCGAGGTTTTACTTAAGCCTGCTGAGGCAATATGCTGAAGTGGGCTCCGGGTGTCAAATGAGTGTTACGTCGTGACGATAGTTTCACAGAGATGTGTGGTGTTTGAGTCCTTTGGGCCTTTTAGCTTTTGAAAGGCCATTGCTGAATGATGGCAATGGAAGCTTCTGACAAGAAGAATGTCACTTCAAATTAAAATTACACACCCACCCACACCCATCCTCCTTGTTTGAAGGTGTAGCCTTTTAATGTTTTTGGAAGGGAAAAGGAGGTTACGGGGCAGTAACAATTAGGCACGTAGAGATTAAGGAGAAGATATGGATGAGCAAGGCTAAGATGGAAAGAAAGTCTGTGGTGAAGAGGTTGAAATAGGAGTGTCCAGCATGGGGAAGGGGCCAGCATGTGTTGAAGGAAAAAAGAATCGGGGCTGGGGCACTCTCTTACTTCAGCCGAGAGCTCTGAGAAAGGAGAAGGAGGATTCTTCAATTATCGGAGAGGGACTGCGGAGACTGGGAGGAGGGACTGGTTCTGGGGACTAGTTCAATAATCAGTACCTTCTACCAATAATCATTCCTTGAACTCAACTCGTAAAGGGACCCCTCTGTGTGTGAAGATCTGAGAGCCAGATCCTGCTTCAGACCTTTTCTGGACCTTGGGGCAAACTGGTATATAATTGTATAAATAAAATGTCTGTGACGTGTGCATAGGCATGGGAAACAGGTTGGCAGATGTCTTCACTCCTGCCATTGTCAAACTAGGAGTTGTTTAACTTCCTATTTTCAGCGCTTGTAGTGGGCCATTCAAGTGAGAGACCTTGTTTTACCACTGACTGTAATCCTGTGTCTTTTGTCTTTTAATCATGACATTAAATTGGGCCAGTTTCATTGAAGACTGAAAGTTGTTTCCATGACACGGACATTTCATACTCCCCAAGCCAAGTTGAATAGGTCTTGAGTCTATTATATGCACACACAAAACCCACCCTGTGAACAGCACTTTTTAAGCTACAGTTTACAATTCTGGGAAACTGATGTGTAGTTAAGACTGGGTAGCACAAAATTGGCAGGTCCGTCACTCCTATGACCTTTGAGTAGTCCTGAGAATGAAACTGCTCATCTAAGTAAGGTTGTATAGTTTCCTGAAGGGTTTGTTTCCCCAAAGGAGCTGTAGGAGTCAGGGGTTTTTCATACACTGGATTCCGTTTTAGCATGATGAGTTCAGACAAAATGTGAAGTAACTTACATTTTTAAACTGAGTTACTTAGCTGTCTACAGGAAGTGATGCA
This sequence comes from Podiceps cristatus, assembly GCA_000699545.1. Taxonomy (NCBI): domain Eukaryota; kingdom Metazoa; phylum Chordata; class Aves; order Podicipediformes; family Podicipedidae; genus Podiceps; species Podiceps cristatus. The sequence goes on from KL274620.1 coordinate 8,378, forward strand.
AGAGCAGCAAAAGGATCAGGGAGATTCTCATTAATAAATGTAGACTTCATGTCAGGGCTGTAGTTTTGTTGGAAGCTTGATTTGTAACAGCAAAACTTTGTGTGCACAAAGTGGTGTCTGCCAGAACTAAAGACCCTTTGGAAATGGAAGCCATGTGGATGTGTATTGGAATTATAATAAGTCTTGAATGTATTCTGCAGATGTAAACAACCCTTCTGTTTTGCTCACACAGTGTACACAACTATACTCCCAAGGTTGGAGAGATCGACACAAGGAGAGCTATTCGTCAGGCATTTGATGTTTGGCAGAGAGTGACACCACTTACCTTTGAAGAGGTCCCTTACCATGAAATTAAAAATGACAGAAAGGAAGCCGATATTATGATATTTTTTGCTTCTGGTTTCCATGGAGACAGTTCTCCGTTTGATGGAGAAGGGGGATTCCTGGCTCACGCTTACTTCCCTGGACCGGGAATTGGAGGAGATACGCACTTCGATTCAGATGAGCCATGGACCCTGGGAAATTCTAATCATGATGGTAAGAGCGCAGGTCATTTTTCTAAACGAGGATAAGTTGAACGTAGACACCCTGACAGGCTTTCCGCTAGGAAGTATTTGGTTAGTGGAGCTTCCGCCTCCCATAGAGTGGTTCAAAAGTTTTCTAAAATGTGTATTCTGTCTTAAATGGGTAACTAATTTTATTAGTAAGTTTTGTGGCTCTGCATGCCTGTGGGCACAAGTGTGAATGTCGAGGAGGGAACAGAAATGTGTGTTGTCCGACTCTTTGCATCTCTCAAGAGTTGGACCGTAGTTACTCAAGAAACCATGGCTCTGGGTGGGAAAAGGTGAAGAAGAGAGTGTTGAAGTGTAAACTCTGTGTCTCATGGGATGCTTCACAGGGGCAGTGGGAGTTAGTTGGAATGGTGCCTAGAAAGCTGAGAGGGTGGAGACATTTGAACGTCAAGTCTATTGGTCCATATTTGTTTTCCCACAGTCTGAGTACGGTCTTATTCCTCCCATCAGAGGTTGGGGCTGGCTGTTTTTTTAAGGGAGACTGCTGATTAGGACAGTGGGTATTGTGATACTAAGCAGTGAAGAGTTCCTGCATCTGGCTAGCTTTATCTTCCTCTCCAATGATCTTTATGATCTATTTTCAAGTCTTTGATTGAGGATAGTAATGACCTGTCAAAATTTGAAGTTGGAAAACAAGAATTTTACAGTGGCCTCGTACAATATCACTCCAGTTTCCACAGCCTTAGTGATTTCGGAAGGACAGCAGGTCTTTAAACCTTTCGGGATTTAAAATCACATTTTGAAGCATTTTATAAGGATTAGAAGTTTACTTGGAATGTAAACCTGGCTTGATTTTGAAAGTGTATCAAAATATAGTGGTATTGTTGTGGCCATGATGTCTAAGGACCTCATGCTGAGGTAATGTCTTTCATTAGTCCAAACAGAAAAAGCTTTCAGGCAGATAAGCCACCCTCAGGTCTGACCTAAAAACTACAGCTTGCTTTCAGAATGGAATGGAAATTGAGAAAATTACTCAGAGTTTTGAGTCGGTGTCTATCAGTTCATCTTTGAAAGGAAATGGATCTGGCAAGTTCAATCTGGGATGCTGATTTGTAGGAAAGTAGAAATTATATGCTTGTCTTCTCAGGGAAGTAGAAGTAATGTTCCCTGGCGCGTTTAAATGACTAGATTAAATGTAGGCAGAGAAAGAGAGAGGTTATAGCCTGTGGAACGTGGAGGGGGCATAGTGTGGAGAGTGTGATTCTTGTGCTGAGGACCCCAGAGCTGGACGCAGCACTACAGGTAGCATCTCACCAGAGCTGAGTAGGGGGCAGAATCTCCTCCCCTGACTTGTTGTTCACACTTCTTTTGATGCAGTCCAGGATACAGTTGGCTTTCTGGGCTGCGAGCACACATTGCCGGGTTGCATTGAGCTTCTCATCAACCAACACCCCCAAGTCCTCCTCCTCAGGGCTGCTCTCAATCATTTCTCTGCACAGCTTGTATCTGTGCTTGGGATTTCCCTGACCTGTGTGCCTGACCTTGCACTTGGCCTTGTTGAACTTCATGAGGTTCACACAGGCCCACCTCTC
>KL274620.1:13518-53165 GCA_000699545.1 Podiceps cristatus
CGCTAGGTGCGTTTGCACAGAGGCATTTAAGGTGGGCCCTGATGAAGCTGTCCCGCTGGTGGGAGTGGCTGGGATTCCTTTGTGCTGCTCTCCAGGTGCTCTCCTGCTGCCCTCTTATCCTTCTCCAGGCCCCTGGGCATCTACTGCTGGCACTGGCATCAAACTGGTAGGAGTGGGATGGACTGAGTTCTCCACAGCAACTTCAGTTTAAATCCCTCTTGGTATAGTTTTGTTACAAACCAGTACAATCTGAAGCTTTATTTTTGTTGGTCTATGTTTGTCTTACTGTGTTGTGGCACCTGAAATGTTTCAGTAAGTCCATGCAGCTGTCACCCCCCAGAAGAACTGTTTTGGAGTCTTCACTAGCAGTGCAAATTATATGTATAAAAGCAAAACGTTTCATGTGAAGTCTCATCTAGTCAGAAAAAATGAATAATGATTTGAACTGATCTTTCTATGAAAAACAGCCGTCTCTGATTTGTACATGGAGAATGCGATATATCCTGTTGATGAAACCTTCTGTCTTGTAAAGACACCTTGTGGCAATCTGCAACGGTTCATCAAAAATTGTATCCCACCACCTAGTGGATAGTTAGTTGGGATTTATATACTCAATATCACTTTGCATGATCATTATTGTACTGATTTTGCCACTTGGGGACAGCATGACCATTACCATGTCCCTTAAAATTATTAGTATAATCATAATAACTATAATACTGTTGGTTGTCTTTCTGAGATCGTGGTAATAGAGGCATGTGCACCAATACTTCTGTTACCTTCTGCTGTGAGGAATGATCCTGCGTAGGCTTTCAAAGTGAATGCAAAGTTTCCTTTCCCCTGTAAGTTACAGTTCTGTTCATATATATAATTCCTCTAGACGAGTAGTACTGTACTTTCAATTCACGATTGCTGATTTGTCATCCTAATTGTACTGCCTTCTCTGACATTCCCATAAGCAAGCTGTGGAAGATTAATTTAGATAATATTATGATGAAGATGTGCAAAACCAGATAGGAAGTTGAACTCCTGGAGCAGTTCTTATTAACTGGGATCATGGGATACAAAATTCATTTGTTAAGTTTTCAGATGAGAATTTCAAGGGAGCAGCTAGAATCATGAAGCAGAATATTGGAATTTGGAAGGATCAAGGTGAATCAGAGAAGTGATAAGGCAAACAGGATGCAACTGAAAGAGGAGTGTGGTTTTTCATTTAGAGATAAATCATCTACACAACTATGTAATGAGGAACAACTGGCATGGTCACAGCTGCAGGAACTTATCTAATGTTTTTCTAGGAAGGTGCTCCTCAATAGAAATCAAAATAGTTCTTGGCCTTTAGCTTATTGCAGACTTATCACAGCAAGGACTCCGGCTTATAGACTTGGAGGTATGGGCGCTTGGAGGCAATCAAAGCTGGTTTTGGAGTAGTTGTCTTTTAGCAGTACATTGTGTGTAGCTGCTCACAGGCCAAGAAGCCCCTCTTGGCCGCTTAGACACGGCATTTGGTCACTGAGTTGCATGTCAATGTAGACAGTCTCAGTATCCCACTTGCTTGCACTACCAGCAGGGACACCAAAGGTGATTTTGCTCTACTTTCCCCAAGTCTTGGGCTTTTTTTTACTTGAAATGTGCTGCAGAAACAGCCAAGCAAACTATAAACTGCCAGTCTCAAGAGTTACAGCTGCTGACATACATTGCTCACTGCAGGCAGCAAAGCCTGTGCCTGAAAGAGGGTAAACAGATTTGGCCGTGCTGGGATCTCTCTCCCTTGGCTGCTTCAGTATCTTACTTAACTTGGCTCAAGCATAGAGGTGCTGCACGAAATCCATTATTAACTGGCCAAATCAAGTATGTCCTAGCCTTTATATGAAAGTATTAATTATATATGTATCTCCAACATACAGGTTGAAGAGGAATCCTGAGTAGCTGAAAGTAAGCTCTGTCAGTTTAAATATCCACATTACACATGACTGCTCTTACACCCCTCTGACAACTCAAACATTTGTTTAATCCAGGTTAATTACAGGAACTAAATTTTAATCTCCAGTTTAACATTGCAAATAATATCAGTAATAATTCCAGGCAAGTCGTCTTTGTGGTCTTTTAAAAGTAAAAGACCCTTGCTGTTACGCATGTTGTCAACACCATACTGCTAAATATGTGGTGTCTGGCAACCCACTGCAGATAGTAGCTCTATAGATAGAGCTGTCTATAGCTATTAGCTATATTCCTGTGTTGGTAGTGACAGTACTTCCTCTGTCACCATCACTGCAAATAGCAATGTCTGTGTCTTACTAGTGCTGGTACTAACAGCACCCACCTCCACAGTAACAACCTGTGGGTGTAGCAAGCACTGCTGTTGCTGCAGGGTGGGTAACCCAAACTGCCACTGCTGGGGCTGTCCTGCCTGCAATGGGGATACCCACTTGTGAGTCCTCCTGTGCAATCCAGTTTTCATTCCAGAGCCTGTGTTCTAGACACAGTGCTGGTCAGGAGATGCACTGAAGCAGTAGTAGAAGGCTTAAAGTGGAGCAGGATTGATTTAGGGAAGATGTTTAGAGAACCTTTTTAATGCTAAAGCAAGGCAAGTACTGAGGTATCCACGCACTGCCAGGGATCACCAGAATGTTTTTCTTTCAGCATACCCAGAATTGAGCTCTAAAACCTTCCCTATCATCTGCCTGTTCTGTGGTGTTGTAAGTGGGAGTGTGCCACCTCAGCTTCTTCAGGAAACAACCCCAGCTGTCAAGTTATTCCTGTAGCAACTCTAGTGTAACTCAACTTCATGTTGACTTTGATCATTTTGCAGTACACGGGATTCATCTTTCAGTATCCTTTCCTCCAGGTACTCTCCCACACTGTGTAGCTTCATACCTGTATCAAGTTCTCCTTGTAAATGTAGGATTACCACTGTGACTACTCTTTAGATATTGGCAGGAAATGCTGAGCTTTGCTAATTGCAAGTAAACAAATATTATAATCATTATAACAAACATGTTCCTGTAGATCCTGGTGGGTTCCTCCAGAGGCTTCTTTGGAAAGCTGCTTCTTTGGGATTTCTGAAGAAAAGCCAACCAAAAAGAGTGCCAGTGTTTACAAGACACTGCCAGATCCAGTACAGGAGATGAGACCTCATGGGTCGCTATCAGTGCAGGGGCTTCTGCAGATGTTCTGGAGTTAAAAATGGCTGGAACCACCTTCTGGGAAGGCTTCTGTTAACCACAGAGGGAAGGAACTGGACAGATTTTTCCCTGTGATTCCACCACAAGGTCTAGCATTGTTTCAGTGGGCATCTACCTGGACAACAGACCAAGCCCTCCTGAAGCCACCCTTTGAACATCATGTATGTTCAGGAACCTGAGCAGGTTTTTCAGGTCAACCATATACTGTCTAAGCTGACTAATGTGAATGTTCAGCAAGCATCTCAAGGAGAAAGTTTTGATTAGAGTAGCTAATTTTGGAGGATAATCTTACTGATAGCCAGCATAACAGCCTGTTGTACCTGGTGGTGGGGGACATGCATGCCTTTGAGCTGATGTTTGAGCTGCTGGTCACTGTGTTCAAAGTGGATAAAAACCAGTAAATCTGTTTTTTAAAAGCCCAGCACACAGTATTAATATCACTAACCTTCTTGATTCTTTTGACATTTGTGTTCCCATTCCTAAAGATGGGATCGTCTCTCACCTCTACATTTACAATGGAATTCAATTGCATAAACATAGGCATTTAGCCAAGGTTTGAGAGAGCCACTCTCCTGTCACAGCTTGGGCTGTTCTTGTTAAGAAATGAGGTGCACCAATTTAATTTGAGCTTGAATCTGAATGTCCTGGTACTCTTTTTATTCCATTTGTGTTCCCATTCCTAAAGATGGGATCGTCTCTCACCTCTACATTTACAATGGAATTCAATTGCATAAACATAGGCATTTAGCCAAGGTTTGAGAGAGCCACTCTCCTGTCACAGCTTGGGCTGTTCTTGTTAAGAAATGAGGTGCACCAATTTAATTTGAGCTTGAATCTGAATGTCCTGGTACTCTTTTTATTCCTGACCAGGCACCTACAGCTTTTCTGCCACAGCAGTGCCTCTGTTTGGAGTCTGTCCCATTTAGGTCACTGACCCTTGCCTTTATCCTTTTGGTCCATCTTAGATGTCTTTTGGAGGAGGTCCCATGCTTCTGATACTGGTTGCCTTTACTGTCACATCCGAGTACTTGAATCTGCTCACTTGTCTTGAATACCCTTGAAGCCAGTAGAGACTCAATATGGAAGGTTTCTTCTCTAAAAATGCAGTTGCTGAGCAATGTCATCATACTTGATGGCCTGTGTCTAGCTAGAACGAGTTCTTCTAGAGACTCTCTCAAGGGATAGGTGTATGGCTTTCCCTGTTCATATTCCTGGATCTTGGAGGGATGAGTGTCTTTCATAGCACTAAATAATTTGACTTTGAATGAGAAACAGAAGTCAAGTACCATGCTTTTCATTCTCAGCTTCTGGAACTTAGTTTGCAGACTAGTGCTCTAGATCTCCAGTCAGATGCTTTAGGTCTCTGCTCAGTTTAAACTCCTGTGCAAGGGATTGTACACATGCTTCCCTCTATCTCTGTCATGTTTGTCCCAGCACCTCTTTCTCTTTCTTCCTCTTTGAATCGGGAAGGTTAAAGTGGCCACAGTGTAAACCAGATAAGGGAACAGATGTAGCCAAATATTTGTCTTTCTCTTCCTTTCTCCTGATTTAGTTTACCTTAGAGCTGCCAACAGCTTTTGGGCCCAAATGAACGAGTAGGTAGAAATGGATGGCTGGGGCATGAAAAAGGGCTGCTGCCCTTTCAGCTGCAAGATGTGCATTGTGATCGTAAAACCACAGCAGAACTATCGCGTGTCTATGTTCTGGGTAGTTTTATTTCTTCAAACCTATCTATTTGTCTCTGCCTGCTGTTATCTTTGCCTTTTTTTTCCCTGCTATTTGTTACTATTTTCATCCAGAAAGCTTTTTTTGTTCCTTAGGTGGATCTTTTTGCAAAGCCAGCTTCACTTTTGTCAGTAGTGCACAGTTGAAACCAATGATGTTTTGAGTTTAAAAAGAATGGAGTGTGGTGGTTGGGGTACCCAGTACATGAAAGGTGTCAGCAAACTGGGAGGAGTCCCATGCAGGAGCACAGAGGTGATAAGGGATTGGAGCAAGAAGAAACCAGGGGAACTGGACTTGTTCAACCTTGTGAGGAGGAGGAGGATGGGGTGGGGAGGAAGCATCTAATAGCAGTCTTCCACCTGAGGAGATATTATAGAGAGGACAGAGCCACATTCCTCTTGGAGGTGAACAAAGAAAGGAATACAAGGCAACAGGCACAAGCTGTAACAAGGAAAACCCGGTCTGGGCATAAGGAAAAAAATCTTTCACCAAGAGTGCTACAACTCTGAGGCTGTACCTGGAGAGGTTGTGGAAACTTCATCCTTGGAGACTTGCAAAATTTGGCCGGATAATGCCCGGAGCAACCTGATGTAGTTTTGAGATTAGCCCTGCTTGAAGCAGAAAGTTAAACTTGATAATCTCCAGATATGCCTTTCAATCTAAATTTTTCCATCATTCTTCAGCTTTGTGAAAGGGAATTTTAGTTCCTAGAACTTAAGAGCAAATTGCAGTTACTTCTCATGGCAACTCTGAGCTGTAACAAGGTACTCAGCTCATAAAATTATCTTTTCTTTCACCAAATTCATAATTGCATAAAAAGGTAGCTGGCAATACTTTTTGCCAGATGTTCGATGCTTTTGAAGTACCACCTCTTATTGTTACCTTTTTTTTTTTTTTTAAAAAAAAAAAAGGCAAGAATATACAATGTTTCTGTAAGCATTCACAAGATTAATCACATAAACATTGAATGTATGTTAGGATACATTATATAACAGATCCCCTCATATTAAGCGATATGTGTAAGTAGGTTTGGCATTTTTTTTCACCTGGTCAGGTAGTTCTTTATTATCAAAGTCTTCCAAGTGTTCCCAGTCACTTCAGAAATGTTGCCAACTAAACATTCTTTATCCTATTTGATTTGCTTGATTACAATTGTGATATTTTAGGAGGGAGGGGACTAAAAGGAATTAAAAGTATCCAGTTATTGCTTTTTTTTCCCCTTTGAGTTTTGTATTTGTACCCACTTTTCCAGGTTGACTTTCTATTATCTACTTGCAACCCACTTACCTGACTTGTACAGGTACAGTGCATGCTTGCTGAAAAAGAAAATACAGCTTCCCTTAACCCCTGTACCTTCACCCAGCATATTGCCAGAACTTGGTAGTCTTTTATCCTTGATTAATTCCTGTTTCCTCTGCATTTTGCCTTGCTTTCTGTCTCATTTCTTTCTTATTTCAACACATTTTTTATGTTCATTTTCTATGGAAATGCTGAGGCCAGCAAAGACAATCTACAAGTATTGATATAATGAGCAACTTGATACAGCACATGTACTCACAACACAGTACACATATAATCTTTGTGCTGTTTGGCTATTAAGTACTTTTTAAATTTTCTTTCTCAGATTTCTCAGGTATAGGACATCTCCACAGGTAAAGAGTTTTGTTCTAACAAATGACATTTTGAATCCATTATTACTTTTCGGGCTTCTGACACTATTGTTGAAAACAAGCATCAGTATTTTTCAGAACAGAAATCATAGCTGCTTTGAAGTTACATGTCTTTTAATGCAGAAAACCTGAAAGACTTCCATATAGATGTTAGAAGCCAAGAGGGGCATAAGTTGTGTTAACATTTCAGTTTATTCTATCGGGCCTTTTTATGATATTTCTCCAGATCATGCTGTTGGTCAGTACTTCTGTTCATTGAAGATCAGTTCAGTATTTAGTCTCTAGAACATACCTACTTAACATTTGGTGTCATCCTGTAACTGCTTAGAGAGACTTGTTCCCATAAGCCAGAGTTCTCTAAAATCATCTGCTAATGTTGAACCAAATTTGATCAAGCATGTAGACACATGGTCTCAAGACAGCCAGCTACAGTGAGAAGAAATCAAACCAGGTGGCTTAAATCAGCAAGTTTGAGATTACATCCCTGTCATGCCAATCCAAACATAGAAGGCCATAAATAGAGAACTTGGAAATTAAATTTTTTTGCGAAGGTAGAGTGAAGAGAGAAAGCCCACCAGCACACATGGAAGACTTCTGTCTTCAGATTCTTCTTCTTCGCTACTGGACAGCATCGCTGTAAGTAGTGTTTTCTTTTGTTGTATACGCTGTCATTATACAAACAGAGAAGTGGCATTACAGTAGTGCTGTGCTAGTGCAGGCTGGATTTTAAAGCTGTGCAGTATTGACAGTGCTAGTTATTGATTACAGCTGAAATTCATTAATAAGGATCACCTGCAAATTCTACTTTCAAAACAATGTACTTGTAAATGCACCTCATGTTCACAGTGTTCTATAAAGAAAATTATTATTGCTTTTGTCAGTGATTGTTTAATACACAGAGTATGAATACAGTTATATAGGTGTTTGGAATCCTATTGATTTTTGTATAATCAAAGTAAAATATTTTACTTCTTTCCACAGAGAATGAGATACTGAGATTCATAGGAAGGAGCCAGTAGGTATCGAGAGAATGTGTCATTCAGTTAAAAAGGAAGGAGGGGGAAAAAAAAAAAAAAAAAAACCACAACAAAAACAAACCACAAAAACAACAAAAAAGCCCACAAACCTGTAAAAAAGGCAGATCACAAGAATCAAGGTGAGCCAAAAAGTCTCTTTTTGCTGCCTTCCTTTGTAAAGTAGAAACAGCTGATGTGAAGCGAATCAAATAATATCTCTAATAAACTTACTGCATTCCACTTGCTGAAGGGGAGAAGAGTAAAATAACAAGCATTCAGGAAGAGAAAAAAAAATGAAAAATAGAAGAATTCTTGTAAAGAGTTTGCTGGTCATTGCAGTCAGGGGTGGATTGCAGTATCAGCAGTGAAATGACACCTGATACTCTAGATTTTGACATCACAACCAAGTGGCAAACTTGAGAGTTGTTTAAACTACATTTTTTTTTTATCTTCCTTTTCTGAAGAAAAGCACAAGATTTGAAGCCAGTTTAACTAGTGTTGCCTTCTCTGCCTAAATCCACCAAGAATAGCACTTTGAGGGGAGAATGACTCTTACATCGCAGTTCTCTTGCTTCTCAGTCCTACTCAGTCTTTACAGCCCCATCAGGAACCTTCTGTTGTCAGGGGAGACAAAGACAGTAAGTTTCCTGTCCAAGGTAGAAAACTCCCTCTTTGTGGAAAAGAGCAACTCTCATAGCTTCCAGAACAACACTTCTCTGGTGCCAGCACAAGACCTTTAATATAATTTCAACCTGACTGGCAGAAAAGAATCTCAAGTAGCACAAACTGGTTTATATCCCCACTGCCTATGGAACACACCAGGACAGCCTTCTGTTTCAGAATATTTTTGTTTGTTTATTTTGTTTTGTGGGGTTTTGTTTTGTTGTGGGTGTTTTTTGTTTGGTTTGGGGTATTTTTGGCATGGTTTGGGGGTTTTGTTTGTTTTTTGGTTATTTGGGGGTTTTTTTTTGTAGTTAGGTTCCAGTTGTTCCACAGCTGGGCCAAGTACTTTAAGTCTGTCTGTAGACCCTGCTGTATTTAAATACTTTTAAAAAACCAAAACAAAAACCAAACAAAACACCACCAACAAAACCCAAACACACACACACACAAAAACCCCCAAACAAACCAGAACAACACAACCAAAGAAAAAAAAAACCACCAGCCTAGCTTCTTTTCAAGACTGAGGGAATGAAAGTCATACCTCCATTTTTAAGGGTTTTATGAGTATTTTTCTTCTCTTTACCATCTGTTCAACCAAATTAGGGAATGATATGCTAATGTAGGCAAATACCAATCCCCAAATTAAAAAACTTGTAATTCTTTGGTATTGAATTGCTTATTGAATAACAACCTACACTTGTGGAAGACACAGGAAAATTTTTCAGCAGAACACTCTTACTCTGCTGAATGTCAGGCTGTTGAGGCAGCTGAACCAGTCACAACTTCCCCTCTTTCTGGCTGCCCACTCTTGCCTCTACATCACTCACTCAGTTTTGGTCTCACTATTCCAGAAAAAATATATTTTTTCTGTGAATTTCTACAGGAGAAAGTGTCACCTGTGCCATGTCAGCTAAAGCCCAGCTTTGAAACATTAATCAGGTCTGTAAGACAACTAACAGACCTAGTTTCCACACTGCCTTTCGGGGACAGTAAGGCAAGCTACCTATCTTTCATGATGAGTGGTAGCAGAATGTGGTTCTTTGTCTTTCTGCATTCACTTGATATTATGGAGAACAGATTGTTAACATGGCTCTGGTACAATTTCTGTAAGACTGCATATCGCTTATTCTTCTTTCTCCAGTGAAGGTGTTTAAAGACATTTTTAAGAGTTTTCATTAAGTCTTTTAAGATGCATCATCTTACATTTATAATGATAATAGTTTATGAACAAAATGAAACCTGTATTTCTTTTTAACATGTATTTTCTTCCTTTCTAGGTAGAAAAGCTGTTTTTTGCATCTCATTTGACACAAACAAATGTAAGAGCGGTATCACCACTTCTTCAAAGTCTTCAGAAGATTGAAAAGCTTTTCTTGAGCAGAGTATGTCGTGGAGGTGATTGGAGGAGTACAGACAAATCACATGTTCTTCTGTTTGACAGTTCAGGCTTACCAGGTCTGAAGATTCAAGAACCAAAGCATAGCTTAGAGTAGCCCTAAAGCTTCTTTAAGTTTTGCTTGGAAAACAATTGCCTTTACATGGCTATTGGAGAGGAAGGGATCATTTTAGTGTATTTAAAGCATGTTTAGTTCATGCCATCTTTTCTGTAGGCATGCTTATTGTCACAACCAATGATCTGACCTCTTCAGTATCATTCTTCCTTTAATAAAATTACAAAATTTAACCTTCATATATGTCTTTTTAAATGTGTCTGAGTAAACTGCAATATGTAGATGTGTTAGCATGATGGTACAGTTCATAAATTACAAAACTAATAGGACAAAGATCAGAGACTCACAGTTGCTTTTCTATCCTTAATCAGATATACACTATTATTTGTACTTCTGTTGTCTTAGAAGCTCTATCCTGGATTTACACTCCAGTGTGCTAGGTGCTCTACAGAGTCTACCTGCACTCATTACAACTATATATATTGCTATCATGCTCAGCATGATAATGATAATGATTACTATCATTACTGATAGTAATATCACAACATTGCTATATAGTATCCCTGTGACCTATCACTGTAAACTGATAGCCATTTAAATGAATGTGTTTGCTGACCTGCAGCAATTGCTATGCAATGAGTTACTTTTAGCCAGATAAAGAAAAAGTTTTGATATGGATTTTCATAATTAAAATGAATGAAACTGTACAGAAGGCATGTGCTACCAGTTTCACAAAGAAAAGGTTTAATAGCCTGATTTAACAGCCATTTTTCCAGCTGAAGATGAAAATCAAAGCAGCATGAGTGATGGAGTATGTGACTAGAAGGAAGATCATACATAAATCAGTTTATCTGTGACTACAGTGTTCTCTATGTTGTTGCAATAAAACCATGTGTTTTTTTATCTGTGCAGGGAAAGGTGGTATATTATAAACAGTTTGTGTGCTTAACCAAAGAGCTGGTTTTGATATGTGATTGTATTGCAATTTATCTTGAGGAAGTTAACTCAACTGGGAATACATCAGCTAACAGGTTTATTCTGAACGCACATTTAGATTACTATTAATTAAGAAAATTCAACTAAAGTGTGTTTCAAGTTGTGTGTATTCTGTGTTTGGTGTGTGCACAGGGAGTATAGATCTATTAAACTCAATGTAAAATAAGCAGTGTATTCACACGGTTTGGCATCATGATAAAGGGCAATGCTTTTATATTGTTATAGGTGTGTCCTCAGTTATAACTTCCTTTGGTGATAACATTGTTGTGGTAAGGAAAACACATCAGCAACCTCAAAGCTAAATTAACTGTGTTTCTTTATGTTTTAGCATAGCAGGTCAAACTATTTCACTCAATGAACCAACTTGGAAAAATACCCCCAGTTTTACAGGGTCATCTTCTCTCTGCTGCTTACTGGTGGACTTCTGGATGCCTCCTGAGAATCAGGAAGGAGAAAGCTCAGGCAGGTCTCTGACCAGACCTCTTTATTTTGTACAGATGGTGCAAACAAGCAAAATTTTCTCTTGGAACATTTCCCTGCAAATACAAAGCGAGTGTGGTCAGTTCCTTCTTCATCCTACTGTCTTACCCAGGTGTCTAGTACAAATTTTACTTGTGTCTCGGTCTTGGTCTTGGGAGAGAGGTTTGAAAAGGAAATTAAGGAGCTTTATCTGATTGCCTGACCCTGTTTCCATATGAGTAGCAAAGTATCAAGCTAGGCTATTAGTTCTCCCTTCTGCATCTTGCTCTGAGAAGGTAGATGTTACTAAGAATGCTGTTCAGACAAGAACTGTGGAGATCGTGAAGGTCAGAGACCTTACTGCATATTCAAGAATTAACAAACAAATTTGAGAGTTTCGGGCTCCTTTCAAGACTAATGCAGAGTGGACAGTTTCCAAACAGCAGCCAAACAGCAGTGGGTAACAGTACACAAAGCCATCGCAGCTCCTAGCTAAGGGCTATGGAAGGAGATAAGTATGTTGACAGGCAATAGGAGGATAGCTTTCACACTCCAGTGTTAACCTGTTCTCTGTGTCTGTGCAAAAACTGGGAAGGTTCATTTCCTAGTGAGTCCCTTACCTCTAGATGCAAGGAAGCAGAGATTCCCAGTCAAAATTTTCCATGCTCTGTGGCATCATCACACACCACTGTCAGTCAAAATGGTGTTTTAAAACTGGATGGCAGCAGCTGTTTTCCACAGTTTTCTGTATTTCCAGGTATAGGTATTTCATAAGGATAACTAGGAAAAGGTGCATTTCTGTTCAATAGTGGAAGAACTGGTCAGCCTGACCACCATGGTTATTGACATACTTCAGGTATGAGCCTTCATCTTTCTGGGCTTGCTGATCAACTCTGAACTCTTCCTAGTTGTCTCACTGGTGATCAAGGAATGAACAAAGGCAGGTGATCTGCTGGACCTGACACTTAAAAAGGAAGAACTGCTGGTGAGTAGTGTGAAGATCAGTAGCATCTTTGGCTGCAGTAACGATGAGATGGTGGAGTTCAGGATATGTGTCAGAGGGATCTGTACCAAGGTCAATGTTGTTTGATATCTTCATGAATGACCTCAGTGATGCAGCAGAGTGCACTCTCAGCAAATTTGAAGATGATACAAAATTTGGGAGTGGTTGATATGCTAAATAGTGATGCTGTCATTCAGAGAGCCCTCGAGAGGCTGGAGAAATGGAGTGACAGGAACCTAATGAAGTTGAGTAAAGAGAAATTCAAAGCCCTGCACCTGGGCTTTGTTGGTGGCCAACAGACTAGCAAGCAGCTTTGCAGAGAAGGACATGGGAGTCCTGGCTGACACCAAGTTGAACGTGAGTCAGCAGTGTGCCCCTGCAACACAGAAGGCCAACAGCAACCAGGGCTGCATTAGGAAGAGCATTGCCAGCAGGTCAAGGATGATGATTATTCTTCCTTTCTCCTCAGCACATCTGAAGTGCTATGTACAGGGCTTCCCAATGCAAGAAATTTGAAATTCAAATCTTGACTGGACACAGTCCTGGACAACCTGCTTTACTTGACCTTGCTTGTGCTGTGGTGTTGGACTAGACAATCTCCAGAGATGCCCTCCAACCTCAATCATTCTGTGAATCTGTGTGAGTCTCTGGCTGTAAAGTGGGCTCGTATTTGTTTTGGGCAGAAGCAAGGGATTGAAGGCTATTTGAAACTAATTTAAATGAAGATAGCTCCTAATAAAGTTTTAGCACATAGAGGCAAGTAAGTTTTGTAGGGTTATATGTGGACTTACTTTGAGACAAGTTCTAGACATGTTGTCAATACAAAGACTTTCGATACTTCATCAAGGAGGAAAATGCCACCAAATTGGTGAGGGAAAAAGACTCCAAGCATTTAGCACGGGTACAGCCCATGAGCCCATGGCAAAAGTCACTCAGTAGAGAGCTGACTTTCATGAGCCTTTTACTGTGGACTTCCATGTGTGAGTAGTTGTAGTAGCATTGAAAATTGTGCTTCCATGAGCATTTAAGTGATATAGGAGAGTAAGTCCATTTAATTTTCAACGGGACTTCGAGTCTTTGAATGTCTTTTGAAAACTGAGTTCATCTTGTAAGCTTGAGTGGTTTTGAAAACCCATGAAGATCGATCAGTCCTCCAGACTTTACGATAAAACTACTTAATGCATTTTATACTATACTGTTGGACATTTTATTTACTAGTTTTGCACACATCAGATTTTTCAGCACCAGATGAGAAAAATTTACTAAGTAGGTCCCCATTTGGATTTTCCGAATACAGAAATTCTGGAATTCTAAATACATATACAGCTAAATTTTATCCCACACATGTTTTTGGACATTTGTATTTAAACAAATGTATTTAAACATTTATTTGAAATGCATTTGTATATTTTAACATTTTGCATATTCAGTGCTTACACCCTCCAACTCAAAAATGTTTAGACAAATTAACCATTTTGGTGTAGAGTGTATCACCAGTTGAGCACTGTCTGTCACTGACTTTCGGTGTCTTGAGATGCTGGCAAAGCATGCTGCCATGAAGACTTGCAGACCCCTGAACCTATATTGTCACATTTTTATGGGTAATAGTGAAGCACAAGTAGTTAAAAGGTGGAGATAGTTCTACATGAATCACTGTTGCAACTTCTGTCCCAAAGTGAGCTCAGCACGAAACTGAACTTGGTTACCTCTAAGATAGGTGCAGTTTGGAGATATGAGGAATGGAGGTAGGCTGTTTGGAGATGCTGCAAAGCAGCCACTGAGCTGCCACTGCCAAATGTTTTCTCCCGTGTCTGATGGCAAGTGTTCTTGATTTGTGCCTTGCCAAAAAAAAAGAAAAAAAAAGAAAAAAGAAAAAAAGAGAAGCCCAATTCAGGTAGAATTGAGGGCTTGGGCATTTTGTTAGCATGGGGAGACTCTTACATCTGTCCTTGTTGGCTGTGTCTTCATCCCTTACACAGCACTGCCTGTGTGACCTCTCATGTCAAGGTGCCCTCAGGAAGTAGGACATCCAGGGACCACAGTAGATCAAGGAGATGAGGGTTCCAGATCCATGGGACTGAAGAGAAGCGTATGCCTGTAACATAGATTTGAAGGTACCCCTACTTCACACTCGTACCAGCTTCTAGACCAGACAGGGCTCCTTAGCCCTTTCTCTTCCTGTCAGGAGCATGTCCCTTCTTTCCTCCTTCGTCCTTCTCCTTCCTGCCATTGGAATCCAACACAACCTTTCCCTATGTGGCTCTGCCTCCTGCGGGACGGTGCTACCTGTACTCACCTCCTTCTGCAGACATGGCAGTGCCAGAGGTCCAGCAAAGTAAAAGCATGATGAGGAGCCTGTGCTAAAGGAGATGGGGTTGTCCCAGGCACTGCATATGCTACAGTGGGTGTTAGCCCTGGTCTTGCCTGTCCTTCCTCCTGCCTTGCCAGGTGCCTTACAGATCTCCCCTATGATTTGGTGATCCAGGTCAGATCAGAGCACAGCACCTGAGGACCCAAAAGGGGGACAAAGCTCCCTTCCCACCATGTACTTTTGTTGATTAGCAGACTGGCAGTGCTCTCACCTCTCCTGGCAGCACTCAGATAAGGAGGCAATGGTATCAGAGCCACCTATTTTGTTGCCATTTTCTGTTAGCTCTTTATAAAAGAGTCTACAGTCAGTATCCTTTCACTCCAGGCAGCTTGTCTGAGGGTGCTCATAGTCATGGGTGGTCATGGGCTAGGAGCCTCCTGTCCATTCTGTGATAACGACTGTAAAAGCTGTGTAGACTTCAAGGACTAAAACCATTTCCAGGAGCTGACCCTGGCACTGTGACCTGCTGTGCAACAGGATAGCAAAGCATTTGCTTCTTGCTTTATGAGTAAGTGGGGCTTGGGATTGCACTTTGCTGTGGCTGTGTACTAACTCAGCTATGCCTTCCTTCCACAGGCAATGACCTCTTTCTGGTTGCAGTCCATGAGCTGGGACATGCGCTGGGTCTGGAACACTCCAATGATCCCAGTGCTATCATGGCTCCTTTCTACCAGTACATGGAAACACACAACTTCAAACTTCCCCAGGATGACCTCCAAGGAATTCAGAAAATCTATGGTGAGCAACAGTATCCACTCATCTATTTACACTGAGTTCAAGTCTAGTGAGTATTTTACAGACACACAGGTAGCCCCCAAAATGCTTGGAGCTGGTGGGCTGGATTTCCTGCCGTATCTGAATGGGGAACCATTTAAAACCCTTGACTCACAGCCAAATATCAGACAACGGTCCTGGTGGCAATATCTTTGCACAAGTCAGGATAACCAGACCTCTGTGATCTCACTGCTGCTCCATCCCTCACTATGTCCTCAGTATTAAGAAGCGCTAGAAAGGGAAAAACAGGCAATGGCTGTACCAAGGGTTTGTTCATTAGGAGCAGCCAATGCAAACGGGAAGAATGTGAAGAACATGGAACATCGAGGAAAGGTAAAACGTATTTATGCATTCTTTTTTTTTTTTTTTTCCATATATAGAAGGTTGGGGGAAAAAAAAAAAAAAAAAGTTGGATCTGCTTAGGGAACACTTTACTTCTTTTAATCTCCAGATGAACATTGTTGTACAACACGTGCCACAAAGATATGGGCTCAAAGAGAAAAGGAGGCAGAGGGATTATGGAAGGAAACCAAGAGGCTGGAGATGATGTGGCACCATGTGATGGGATCATGAATACCAGGGTGTGATGTCAGGGACTTTCAGAGAATTGTTGGCTGGGAACAGAGGGAAATGCAAGTTCTAGGGGCCACAGTCAAGGGGAGGTTGAGTTAGAAGATGGTCATGGATACGGTCTGTGGCAGCCCGTGGAAAACAGGTTTTGTCAAACATCCCTGATTTCATTCTTTGAGGAAAGCAAAAGTTTAACAGAGGTTACTTAATAAATGTAGCA
Organism: Podiceps cristatus; assembly: GCA_000699545.1. NCBI lineage: Eukaryota > Metazoa > Chordata > Aves > Podicipediformes > Podicipedidae > Podiceps > Podiceps cristatus. The sequence goes on from KL274620.1 coordinate 29,622, forward strand.
TAGAGCAACTATGCTATGTAGGTATGCAAACTTTGCAGCTGATTGACATCTGGAGTCAAATATTAGCTCCCAGTATGAGTAGAGCAGGTATTATATAAATTAGACCTGAAAAAAAGCTTATAAGATGGTTGTCAGTGGGAAGGCTTGTGTTTCTAAGGTGTTGCTGCTGGGATCCATGGCAGACCTGACACTAGTCAATGTTTGCATCAGTGATCTGCCAGTGAATTTTAAATTACGGCTAGTAGAATTTATGCCAAGACCTATAAGACTAAAACAGTACAGCAAGACTTCAGACGTCTAAACTGTATGTCAATTGTTTGAGTCTGATTTTTCTTCTTTTTTTTTTTTTTTTTTGGTGACTGGAATGAGATTAATTTATTCAAATGTAAATGCCTAAAGAAGATAAATCTCTTTCTGGGCTAGTTTCCCTGACTCCTGTGTGGGCAATGGGAAAAAATGGGCATTTGTAGAGTACTGTTCATCCTCACTGTAAGGCAGATATCCGAGTAAGGTCCAACATTTAAAATAAGATGGTTTGAAGTACACCCAGGGGGAACTGGCTCTTCCCATTAGTGCAGCTGAAGATTTCTCTGTTGTTCATTACCAGGATGAAGTTGCATGGCAATTTTCCTATGGTATCGTTTAATTATGTGTACTTTAACATAGTATATATTCAAATACTCAGGATAACAGAGATTGTGGATGGTTTTGAAATAAAGTGCTGGGGTAGTAAGTATTAAACTTTTATTAAAAAATATACTTAAGTTTTCACTTTTGAAAGCTGCTAAAATGTCATTATGCTGTTTCTATTTTGACATGTTGAGTTAGTTCCTGTGAAATTTGACTAATTGCAAAGAAAAAAACATCTTCATATGTTGCTGATAGTGAAAGTGCCATCAAGAAAAAATTACTGGTTTCTGTTTTCAGATGTATTTTTGGAAAGGGAGAAAATAAGGAATTGACAGTCATGCTTCTTCACATTTGTAGTTTAAGTCAGGACTGAGCTGAAATGGGGCTCCTGGGCCCATGGGTGGGGGTGGAGGTGCTGGGTGATGCTGGTCAAGGCCATTAAAACCTACTAGTGTCCTCAGGGCCCTGACAATTTGTGAGAGCACTGCACGGCATCTTGTGCACAGCTATGACAGAGCAGAGAACTCGGTACTGTACTGCCTACACCTTGGCAGCAGCACTACTGCACTTCCACTTTATTTTCACTTACACAGTGACATCAAATTTTAGCCACATACTGTTAAGATTCCCTGTATGCAATATAATATGCTTAAAATTTTAACTCAGCTTGAAAAAAAATGGTATGAATGAATGAAATACTACCTGGTGGACGTAGGAATTAGTTTGTTGACTATCATGGAATCACACAAGACTCTTCTCTGAGACCTTTGAACTGGAGTGGATTAAGGATGGTGTTGGTGGTTGTAGAGATAACTAGTCCTGGGGGGAGAAGAAGGAGCAGTTTCTGCATTAGGAGCTTTGATTCCCTAGGTAGAGATTTCGGCAGAGTTACAGTCCAAAACCTAAAGTTTAGTTTAAAACTAGGTTTTACTCTTATGGTTCCCAAAGAAAAGATAGAAAATGCAGGTTATGTTCCTCCCTGGAACTGGAGATATGAGAACACATCCTTTTGTCTGAGCTTCTTACAAGTGAGAAGGGACTGCTGAAATATCCTTCTTGTAGCTTTAGCAGGAACATTCAACTAATGTGTTTTATTTCCACAGTACCAGTCTGCTTTGTTGTGCCTTGGGAATGCCAAAAGCCCATCTACCAGAGCACATATCCAAAATCAAAGCCTGCTTTCTTGCTACTTTGGCATTCTCTACAGTGCAGCAGCATGTGCTCAATGGATATTATTGAGGAACCTACTGTGCAAAATTAGTCATAGAGCCAGAGCCACTGCCTTGCCTGTAGCATCCTTTTTTAAAAATAAATTCAATTAAAACTTCCAGTTTTTCATTCCACTGATGTTGCTAGAACAAAGAACAGAGGCTCTACTAAAGCTTAACTCAATTTTGTCTCCTTTTGAGAATGATGCATTTTAAATGCATCTTCTCCTCTGGAGAAGAGGAGGCTGAGAGGAGACCTTATTGCTCTCTACAGCTACCTGAAAGGAGGTTGTAGTGAGGTGGGGGTCGGTCTCTTCTCCCTAGTAACGAGTGATAGAATGAGAGTAAACGGCCTCAAGCTGTGCCAGCGTAGGTTTAGGTTAGATATTAGGAAAAACTTCTTCACCAAAAGGGTGGTCAGGCATTGGAACAGGCTGCCCAGGGAAGTGGTTGAGTCTCCATCCCTAAAGGTATTTAAAGAACGGATAGATGCGGTGCTTGAGGGCATGGTATAGATGGACTTGGCAGTGATGGGTTAACGGTCAGACTCGATGATCTTAAGGGTCTTTCCCAACCTTGACAATTCTATGATTTCTATGATTAAATGTGGGGGTTTTTTTGTATCTATGTTTATCCATTAGAAAAGAAATATGTCTAAATCTGTCCTATAATAATTTGTTGGATGATTATTTTCTGCTGGATTTATTTCAAAAGTCACCTGAAGAGACAATAGGTGATGTGAACTCTTCTTTGTGCTTCATGGTGGTTAGAATAAGGTCAATGTTTACAATGTTATTTCCACTAATGAGCTAATGATGAAAAGGCCAGCAGCTCACTGTGTGTGACAGAGTAGAGCGTAAGACAAGTCATCAGTATTTCCATCTTCTGATAGGTACTTCTTGTAGCATGTTCCTTGCAAAATGAGGGAAATACCATGACTGCTCTTTACATGTCTTTTTCAGAAGGCTATCTCCCACTGTACTTATGTGCCCATGTCACAAGTGACACATCCAGGAAGGAATTAAACTGGAAATAATACCATTATGTAGGTCCCCTGGATATCCTGTGAAGTTGGCTGCCTCTTAATTTTGTTAGTGTTGAAGTCAGGGCTGCATGCAGCTGCAGTGCAGGAGAGATGAGACATATTCAGCCATGGCCTTGTCACACAGCCTGAACTGATCATCTTTCAGCACTGGTTCTTCTGTTCTTCACGTCCCGCTTAAGTACCCTTTTTCAGTAGACTATGAAGCAGCCTCTCATGTTAGGAGTGACTCTTCCGAGGTTGATGTGATGTGCAGAAAAAACTCATGTCCACATGGATGCTTGGAGCTGGTAAACCAGACCATTACTTTCAAGGCCCTTTCAAAGCCTAAGGTCACAAAGGAAAGGTCTCTTAATCACTCAAAGATAGACCAAATCATTAAACCTGGAGACGACATCAAGGATCTGGGTCCTCCCAGATCTCACTGAGGATGTGTCAACCTTCCACATCTTTTCTGCAGCTCAAGAGAAGACCTTCCAGTACATGTGTATGCTGCATCCCATGAGGGCTGAGGTTCAGGATGGACATGAAACCACACCAGCCCCTGGCCAAGGAACTAGACAACACTAGCACCGACATCCAGGAACAGAGGATCGGGAGAATACAGTGTCCATGAGCGAATAACACCTTCTGCCGGCCTTGTTACTCCTGTGCAGCAAACAGGGGTTTCATAACCTCCCTCACCTTTTCCCAGTGGCAGCCCATAGAGCAATCCCAGATCTTTGTAACTTACATGTATGTGTGAGATGGCTTGTGATGAAACAGCAGAAAGACCTGATGCAAAATGCTCCATGGGGTGACACTGCATTGTGAGTAGAACAATCAGAGCAAGTTTTGCTGTTGTGCAGGACCTGGAAATGTTAGGCATAGGACTGTTTTCTGATAATGTCCTCTTGAACGTTGGAAAAGAATAAAGTAACATCCAAGATCTTACCTATAGAAGCTGCAAGATCTAGGACTTTTGGATCCATGCCCTATAGTTCTGTACTCATAGGAAGACAGGGGCAGGAAAATGCGTGGCAGTAAGAGACCTGGAGAGATGTGCCCTGGTGCCACATCTCTGGCACATTGCAGAGATACCAGACTCCCTCTCTATGTTGCATCCCTTCATTTGCATCTTTCCTTCTGTCCAGAGAGTCTGTTGGACCCAGCAGGAAATGCCAGACTCCACTTCTGGTTCATCCACTGAGTCTCACCTGCCATATGCCAGGTCTCCATTCCCATTCCTCTGAAAAAAAGGCGGGGAGCAACTGCCTGGTTCCCGATGCTGTCCTTGGGGTCCACCTGACTCCTGGAGGACTCTGCCACGACACAGGGACTCACCCATACTGACATCGGCCCTGGTGCTGCACATGTTGGGTGTGAGAGGAGGGAGCTGATCCCACTGATCAGCTGCCTCCTGATGAAGGTTGAGCTGAAGGGGAGCCCACCTCTCTTGTGAGGTTTCTCAGCTCATGGAGAAACACTGCTTTATGTTATGACTGGGTGTGAAATACTTCTCTAATCCTACAGATCTTTCTGAGTATAAAAAAATGTTCTGTTTTGCAGTGGAGCAGATGTCAGGCTTCTTTAAGATTTTCCAGAGGAGAACTGGACTGTAAGCACCACAGCTGGAGCATCTTGCAGAGGCCCAAACTCTCATCATTTGCCTGCCTAAGCCTGGAAGGTTTGGACCCAGTTTTCTTGCACCCAAAGCAGAGAACCCAATCACAAGGTGAAGTGCCTCATTACAGACGCAGGAGAGCATTCCCTTTGGCTTAGAGCAAGGATTTCAGTCATGGACACTTGACTTCCAGGTGAATGCACTATCACCTGGGTGGCAGCTGGTCATTCAGAGGAGAACATTTATGTGAGAAGGGCTCAAGAAATCCTTCCTGCCACCCAGTGATGATCATGAGGGCCTCGACTGCCCAGCCATTGGGCATGCTGTGGGTGCTGGGGCTTGTTCTGCAGACTGTAGTGCACTGTGGCATGGATACCCAAAGTAACTGAAATAATAGCTAGTTCACTTCACTGCTGAAGTCTAGCCTCAGAAGTGTAATGTGCTCCGTGGACAGGTTTACCAAGCGAGCAAGGGAAATGAGTTCTTCCTGAGCTCTGTGCTGTTGTGGATGGGCCATCTCTCATCCCTGAGGTATCTTGTTGGCAGCTCGCTCATTTAATATGAACAGGGACCTCTCTCCACTGTCTGCAGAGTAGCCGGGTGGGTTTCTCTCACTCTCTTTGGCTCATTTGGATCATAAATTTTGTTTTGAAACTGAGGAGCCTTTCCTGTGTACCTGGACAGCTGGTACAGTCCTGCAGAAACATGCAGGCAGCTCAGCTTTTTACAACCAAAAACCCCTGTGTGTTATTCAGAAGCATAACTGCCTGCCTGTAGTCTGGATGGTAGTTTTATTCTTGGAGTGAATATTAAGAAGATGAAGACAGGCCTTTATTTGCAGGTGGATCATTATCTCCCCTGATCTGAAACAACGGACATCTCTGCACTGGCAGGTGTGGAGAGTTGCCTGGCTCAGGCTGTGAGGGATGCCAAGTCATGCAAGATGCTGAGCCTTCAGGCAGATGTTATGCAGTTAAGGGAACACTCTGTCAATAGCCAGGAGGACAGTACAGTTATATTTTGTCCTCAGCTATTGACACAGTGGCTCCTAAATGCCTCCTCTCTCTGTGTTATCTTCACAGGTCACCTTGGTATTCAGATGGTCTGCGACAGAGGAAGCATGAAGGGAGGAGGCTAAGTGCCAGTGGTGGAAGTCACACTCTAAAGGTGATCTGCTGTGACCCAAAAGCTTTCTGACATTCTTTGCCTTGGTTGTGACAGAGAGGAAGAAAGCCTTCTTCTCCACACAGTGTCTGTAAAGGCCCAGCAAGTTGTTTCCCTCCAGAACATAGAGTTTCCAGATCCAGAAGGTTTCTTACCTGCTTCCCGTGTGGAAGTGGCTTGCAGGTTCAGCCCTGGGGGTAGGTTCGGTTCCAGTGCTGGGATCACATGCAATAACTAGGTGACCAGGTTCAGGCCCAATTGCAAACTCATGGAATAGCCTTTCTCACTTAATTTCTCTCTCAATGAGATTTGCTCTGACTGATTCTCTGAAGTTGCTTGGAAACATAGTGATAGAGGCTGTGATTTGCATGTGATACTGTCTGGTTAGTTATATCAGTGGTGGGTGTAATCAGTGCCTGTAATAAATACCAAGGTACCAGCATCTCTTTTCAGTAACTCTCACACGGTCATCTCTGCTGCTGATAAACCTGTTATATCCTGCCTTTCGCCATATGTTTTGGAGGCAGGTTACTGTGATGAGATTCTGGAAATAGTAATAACTGGAAAACTATGTAGGGTCTATTCATTCTGCTTTCATGCCAGGTTCTGCTCTGAAGTGGCTTAGGTCTTAGAGGATAGCATCTTTCTTCAGCAATGGATAGCCTGTGCTTCTGCTTTCTATCCCCCTACTTGTAGACCAAATTCTGCCTGCCTAGCACTTGGACTCAAGGAATTTTATGTTGTATATGTGCTCCTCTGCTTTTTGCATGTGCATAACCTTCCTCCTTTAGCTGCAAGTCCACCCTCACTCAGTGACAAAGCAAAGACATCAATTAAAAGTAAAAATGCAATCTGTATAACCACAATAGGAGACAAGACTTCAATCAGAACAAATTAGAAGGCCCAGAATGCACAAAAACAAGAAGAGAAGCAAAAGATAGCAAGGAAAAAATCCATGGCTGGCAGGGAAAGACCGTAAGGGGAATATTTTAAGTGAAATGATGACGTCTGCATCCAAGAAAGTTGCATGGATGCAGTTGTAAAGTGTGTGGGAAGCCTTGTCGGTGCTGGATACCTCCTTCAGAGCAATATGTCAGAGCTAGTTTGGCCTTTGCAAGCAGTGAGTATATCCTGACTGGTGATCTCTTTCTGCTGCTCTAGCAAGTGTTAATGCAAATCTCTGGTTCACCTGAATCATTGCTGATTTACACCATCCTGACTGCTGTCCTCCAGCAGAGGCAAGGCAGTCTGTAACCTGGTATACAAGTGGTCCTCACTTGTGAAGAGGGAGTGAATCTTTAATAACTCCAGGCACGCATGAGATGTTAAATTTCTAGCATATGACCACAATACTATAGTCCCTATTCTGCACCTTACTGTCAGATTCTATGTGTCTTTGTGACCCATCAGACATATTAATCATCATTTCCCTTAGATATTACTCCTGTCTGTCTCACCTGTTTTTTTCCTTTAAAAGAGGGGGAAAAAATTAATGTTGTCCTCATCTTACTGCTCATGGTAATCTCTATAAAGCTCTAATCTTGTTCTCTTCGCCTCTCAAAATGTGGAGGTTTTGGATTGTTATTTCTGGAAATCCAGAACTGCTGTTTGATTTGAGTATCTCTGTCTGTTTCCTGTATCTGAGAAGTAGAGCCACCTCGCCTTGGCAGTCACTCCCATTGGCACTCTGTGCCTTTCCAGTGAGCGGATTGAATACGTAATACACAGGGTCACTCCCAGATAATTTCCCCTGACAGCAGGTGTGCCTCTCTTCATTGAATAATGCTACAGATCTCACCCTGTTTAAAGGCAACAGTACTCCTTGGAGTCCTCCTTTCAGTCATCTGAATTTGCTTCTAGCTGCCTCTCACAACACAGGGATCTGTCCTGTGCTGGAACTGGGGCCGGTCTTCTGCAAGCCACCAAATAGCTGCCTGATGAAACTGCTCCACTGTATCAATTAAACTGACCACCAAAGAGGGTTCTGTGATCTATATATGGCAACAGAAATGCATCTCTGTTTTGGTCAGTGCACAGCAGCATTAGCCTCTTGCAAAGAGAGGGAACGAACAACTGCATCTGTTGTGCTTCTGTAGCAACATGCTATAGTCTCATTTAGAAAGATGATCCTTGTATCAGTTTGTTGGCAGGGGAATCCTATCATGCAGGACATGCATTAGAGGTTTTTTCAACATTATTTATAAAACACATCTGCTCAAAGCCATGTGGATGGCAGCACAAGAGTAACTTGCTGTTCACTTAAAATATTACTCTTCCTACAGTTATGAACATGCAAAGATCATACTGCTGTTTAATGAGTGTGTGCACTAAGTCACTATTTATTGTTTCCTTGCTTAGGTCCAAGGCAGGACTTACCTTGCCTTAATGCAAGCATTTCCTGTCTTCACCAAGCATGGAAATTGCTGGGTTTAAAGCTTAATTTATTCAGACTCTATAACTGGCACCAAGTGGCATTTTTGGCAGCCAAAACAGGTTACCAGTTTCCTGTTCCTTTATTTCACCAAAGCAGAAGGTTCAGATGGGACAACATCTGAACAAATCTGAACCCCATCTTTCTTTAAGATCTGTCTGGGAACTCTTTACCCATTCCCATCCCTTCCTCTGCAGCATATCCCTCTGTAACTCAATTCTACCTCCATGAGCTTTCCAGCCTGAAACAGAAGTGCCAGCTAGCGTGCTGCTGCTTGGAGGAGACGCCTTTGCACAGCCTGTGAGCTTCACACCACAATCAGTTGCCTATGGCTGTAGTTGCAAACTGTCTATGGCTGCTAGCAAGGATAATAGTAGCACATCTGTTGATACAGCAGTATTTAGGGATGGTGTTAAGTAAACTGTGCTGAGGACTTGACACCCACTCTGTATGCATTTCGGGGAAGGAGGTGGTTATTGTGGATTAGCTCAAGCTGTGCCCTGTGATGCCTGTTTGCAGCTACAGTATCCTGGATGTGCACCTTCAAGTTTGGCTTTGTTCAAAAAGAATTCACGTGAATCAAAGCAGAGAAATTGTAAATGACAGAGCATCTCTTCAAAAGCACACTCCTAAGCCGAACTGAAACACTAGTGTAGATGCACCTGTATTACCTGGCTAGCAAGGAGGTCCAACCTGCTGCTTCTATGACAGGCAAAGTTTGGAGACCTTTGCTGTGTAGGGGAAAACAGATCACTAGCAATAGCAGTATCATAGTTTGGGAATTTTATTTTTAAAATAATTTTATGGTCTGCTAAGATACTGGGCACTGAACAGCTAAGAACAGAGGGGGTGAGAAATACACAATATCACTTTTTTTTTACGTAGACAGCATTCCAAGAATATTATCAACAGAGAATTCTCATCTAAAGGTTTTTTGTGAGCAATATTTGATGTCGCTTATTAAAGTTCTGGAATAAAAATAAAAATAGTCGCTAATAAAAATTGCATATGGCACAAAATATCATATAATAAGGATGAGATACCTTGAAGAAATATAATGATCAATTTGAAAAGCTTTAGAAAACAGCTGTAAAAGTAAGTCTCAAGATCTTAAAACCAAAAGACATTGCAGCAAGGGACATATTTAGCTCATTCAGGAGAATTTCAAAAACATCCTCATCAAGATCTGTAAATGAGAAAATACTGAGACACTAGAGATAAGAAAAAAAATACTGCACAAACTCATACAATAGGTAAGACAGACTTCAGCAGTGACAGGGCTTAATCATTGGAGCAATTTGCTGTGCATTATAGAGGATTTTTCTATGGCTTGAAATCTGGAACATGTGCTGTATCTGCACCAGAAACAGGCTCATCACAGGACACACAGGTGGAGGTTTCTGGTTTGGCACTGCAGGAAGTTGGATTATATTATCTAAGTGGTACTTTCTGAACATAATATCCATGAAACCCACATACAAGATTCTTAACCGTTACAACCGTAATAACAATTAAATCTGATGGCTTTCTCTGATGTCTTCTTTGCCACTAGCTGTGATGATTTTCACTAACCCACTCACCCTTCCAGGATGTGTTAAGCACTCATTATAGGAACCCTGTGAAAATGTAACATTTAAGAGCTAAGTTGACATGGGGACTTGGGCACCTAAGCATCGTTTTAGTCTGTGTAGTTCAAAATGTCCTGCAAAAGTCCTCTTCTGATCCCAAGGGCATAGCCTCTAAATCCTTACTCATAATTCCTTCTCTGGGTCTGGGCAAGGTAATCACCCACAACAGGGTAACTCTTTCATTCTGTGAGGATGGGCCTTGTCCAGCACAAGTGTTCAGTAGTAGCAGCTGGTGTGAAGCACATCACCAGTGCTGTTGATCCCCTCAAACAGTGAGACTGATATAGTGACCATGAAAGTCAGCCCCCATTCTGCGTGCTGGTGGGGGTTTCTCCTGCAGTCTCTCTACATAGCCCCTTCAAAAGCACTGTTCAGAAAGAGACTGAAACCATAAACCATGCAAAGAACCATTCAAATCCCATTTGATTACATCAGATATAAAACTTGCCAAAATTTCCTGCTTCTAGTAGCCTTCTACTTACTGCCATACTAACTTGTAGCCTTCTCTGAGAAGCAACAAGAAATCTATGATTCTTAATTAATTTGGTCCAGATTTTATCACTAACCATTAATGAACTTGTCCTATGGCAGCGTTGGTTTAAAAGCAGACCTCTGGTCCAAGTCTGTTTCTTGTGTTTTTCTCTTTACATTCCTGCAGATTTGTCAGATCTCAAAGTTGAGCTGGGTAAAGAGCGACAGGGAGAGCTGTGCTTGTGGGGGGCATCATTTGAATGAGAGCATGGTCCCTTATCACAGCTCTTCATCAGAGTCCACATGGCATTCTGAAAGCAAAGATTGGTGACTAAACTGTAATAAAGTAATTGCTTTCTAATTTCTAAATTCCCCATGCAGTTCCCCTTAGATTGTAGCATTTTTTCACATCCTAAATTTTTTCTGGTTTTGCTTTGGTTTGGATTTTCTGGTTTGGTGGGTTGGTTTTGGTTTGTTGTGGGTTTTGGTTGGTTTGGTTGGTTGGTTGGTTTTTATGGTCTACTAAACATTTCTATTCAAGGGTTATTACATTTCATTTCAGTTAGGAACTTGATTGGTGTGGTTCCTCCTTCCTTTTAGCTCCAGCCTCCTTGGGAAGACCTACAAAAACATATTGGCTCTTCTTGAGTTCTTACTGCTCATCTGTTTCGGGACATCTTTCACATGTGGATGCATCTTGTTCTGCTCCCCATTTCTAGGGAACGAGCTCTGCATAAGGAGTATGTAAATTCCTCACACAGCTATTCCTTCAGCCTGTTGCCTTTTAAAACCTACAAGGGAAGTGCAGTAAATCCAAACTTGTCCACTTTGCTAAACATCTTTCTTTTCACTTCTAGGTCCTCCTGTTGAGCCCTTGGAGCCAACCAGGCCTTTACCAACTCTTCCTGTTCGCAGAATTCACTCCACTTCGGAAAGAAAACACGAGAGACAGCCAAGACCTCCTAGTCCTCCTCTGGGTGATAGGCCATCTCCTCCTGGCATGAAACCGAACATCTGTGATGGCAACTTTAACACTGTGGCTCTCTTTAGAGGAGAAATGTTTGTTTTCAAGGTACTAAGAATTCCTGCTTACCCATGAGTCTTCCTTTAGTTTTATTGCTGGAAAAAATTAATAGAAGTATAAGGTAGTGAGATCTGCAATGTCTGTGAAAATAGCTCTGTTCCTCTGAGGCTGATGAAGGAGCAATATTAGAAGGAAATGTGAGCAGATTGGCTCAGTAATATTTGGAAACAGTGCCTGATGGGATTCACAAAATGCCCAGGCACCCTATGCACCAAAATGTCGACTAGATGCACTGCCAGAGAATTCAGACACCATGAAGCTCAGAGAGGAGCCACCTGTAAAGCCAGGAAGCAATACCAGTACCTAACCAGGGATTAAGCCTCGTTGCCTCCAGAGATCACATTCATCAAAGCCTGGGTTTCAGGGAGCACTTAGCTTACCTGAAGCTCTTGGGGAGTTTGAGTCAACCTTGCTTGTAAACTACAGGCAGGGAGGAAGGGGAGGCTTTGCTCAATAACCTACATTAGAGTGCCTTGAAGATGGAAATCCATGGTCCTATTCTCAAAATACCTGTAGCTTTCTCTCTGCCCAATGGGTGTGATAGTGGAGAGAGATATATTGAAGGTCATTAAATGGACAAATCACATCAGTTGCACAAAATGCCTATACTGAAAGTAGTTGAATGCTGGCACCGTATCTTAGAGGAGTCTCCCAGGCTCTGTCCCACTCTTACTCATCCCTGAGCATCCACTACGGCTTTAACTAATTGTCATGGTTTAATCCCAGCAGCAACTCAGCCCCACACAGCTGCTCGCTCACTTCCCCCACAGTGGGATGCGGGAGAGAATCGGAAGGGTAAAAAGTGAGAAAACCCATGGGCTGAGATAAAGACAGTTTAATAGGGAAAGCAAAATCTGCACATGCAAGCAAAGCAAACCAAGGAATTCATTCCCTCCTTCCCATGGCAGGCAAGTGTTCAGCTGCCTACAGGAAAGCAGGGCTCCATCATGCAGAATGGTGACTTGGGAAGACAAATGCCATCACTCCAAGTGTCCCACCCTTCCTTCTTCTTCCTCCAGCTTTAGGTGCTGAGCATGATGTCATATGGTGTGGGATATCCCTTGGGTCAGCTGTCTTGGCTGTGCCCCCCCCCAGCTCCTTGTGCCCCCCAGCCTCCTTGCTGGTAGGGTGGGGTGAGGAGCACAAAAGGCCTTGACTCTGTGTCATCCCTGCTGAGCAGTAATGAAATCATCCCTGTGTTATCAACACTGTTTCCAGCACAAATCCAAAACACAGCCCCAGAGTAGGTGCTGTGAAGAAAATTAACTCTATCCCAGCCAAAACCAGTACACTAATGATCTCATATCTAAAGAGATAGTTAACTCCTGTGTGCCTTTGGATGTTGTGTGCTTCACAGAGCCACCAGGTAATGTTAAAGTTTTATGGCTCTCCTGGAGTCTGATAGTTGAGCACCAGTTGTACCAGGACAAGTGTGACACCTCAGTGATGAGACACGCAGAGATCACTCACAGACGAGTTTATAACTCATAACTATGGACTTCTTTCCACCCTTTTCCACAGTACTAGCAACCAAACCTTTTGGCTGCCATCTTCCTCATGAAGCACTTCCCTCACTGAAGTCAATGCTGGGCTGGGTTGGAGCTATCATCTGAACTAGGACTTCTGTCTGTAATGGTTATGGGGTCTAAGCGGGGATTAGTAATGCTTGATGCTGGACACACAGCTTGATTTGACTGCAAGATAAAAATACTCAGTCTGAAGACGCTTCTGGTTTTCTCAGGATCGATGGTTCTGGCGTCTGCGCAACAACCGAGTGCAGGAGGGATATCCCATGCAAATTGAGCAGTTCTGGAAAGGCCTCCCTGCAAAGATTGATGCAGCCTATGAGCGATCTGATGGAAAATTCGTTTTCTTCAAAGGTACAGTACATTTCAATACAAGCTTACCACACCTGCCTCACATCACACTTTTATGGCATGAAGATGGTGAAAACAGATACGCTGCATCTTTGTCATCAAGCAGCCTTTAATCCATAAAATACAATTTAGCGTGGGCTGGCCTTGCCAGGAAAATCTCTGTATAAAGCTAATCTTGATAAGTAGAAGTTGACTTCCATGTGGTAACAAGAAATAGCTCCTGTTCTCCAGGGAGTGTCAGTCTCCTGCCTGTCTCCTTGAACATGTTTCAGCAGGGCATTAGGGCCTCTCCAGGTATAGGGCAGTCCCAAACCACATTTCTGGGCAATTGTCTCCTGAAGAGACAAAATGACCAGCCTTATGCTGGGGTCCGCATTACTTCCTTGCACTGTGACAGTGTCTGAACAGGATCCTGTAACTTGAGAGCAAGTTGTAAGCAATGAAGAGTGGCTGGAAAGCATCGGTATGACCCCATACAAAAACACATTACCCGGTCTTCTGAATTTATGTCTGCAGCTTCAGTCCCTCAATAAACTGTCTTAAAACTTGAGAAGGTTCAGAGGAAGGCAACAGAAATGATTGAAAAGTATGGCTGACCTGCAAGGAACACCTTAGTCTGAATGAGGGATGACAAAGATCCAGTATGACAGAAGTCTTTGAAGTCATGACTGGGCTAGAGAAAGTAAATGGGAAAGGGTTGTTTAACATCTCTTCCGAAACAAGAGCTAAGGAGCAGCAAATGAAATCAGGAGGTTTCAGGTTCAAAATGAAGAGCAGGAGCAGCTTTTTCACCTAAATATAGTTAAGCCTCGAAGTCCTCAACAAGTTGTGGTTCATTGTGGCTATTTCACATTTATATTGATTCAACTACTGATTAGGGAAATCTGCCTGTTGTTTGTGCCCCCCATTCATTTCTAGGAGATAAATACTGGGTTTTTAAAGAAGTGACAGCAGAGCCAGGCTACCCACACAGTCTGGTGGAGCTGGGGAGCTGTCTGCCCCGGGAAGGCATCGACACAGCTCTGCGTTGGGAACCAGTAGGCAAAACCTACTTCTTCAAAGGCGACAGGTACTGGAGGTACAATGAGGACAAGAGAGCAACGGACCCAGGATACCCAAAGCCCATCACTGTATGGAGAGGAATCCCGCAGGCTCCACAGGGAGCTTTTATCAGCAAAGAAGGCTGTATGTATCTGAAGTCATTACACCTGTTAGATCGGTAATAGCTTGTCTGCTTTGGGAGTTGTACTGTTGGATGTGGGGTGTTCCAAATTCCTGAGATAGGAATCAAGTCTCAGAAGTCCTAGGATCACACTGGCACCTGCGAGTACCAGCAGCCTGAGACCCTTCCTGACTCTCATCCCAACCCATGTACCTCAACTGCTAAACCACATTATCATAATGCCAGCTCTGGGAGATGGGGAGGGGGCTTTTTTTTTTTTTCCCCTCATCACTTGAGGGTGATTAGAAAAGGAGTCATCTGGGGAGATAAAGGGTACTTCAGACAACATGTAGCATAAACCATAAGCCTTTTATTAGCAGCAGGACAATGCTGCTCCTTAACAAAGGCCAAATCTTCAGGATTCCATGGCCAAAAGGACTAATCTTATTCAGCATCTGCTCCCTCAGATGGGGTGAACAGAAACCTTAAGTATTCTTCCAAGCACTATTTTACCCAGGCATACCCTGTCATTCTGCAGATTCTGTTAATTGCTTGGTAGTGACAGAAATAAATCACTGCAGAACACTTAAAGTTAATTAGGTTTCTTTTATTCACAGCTTGTTTGGCCAAGGGGAATGGTGCTCTGTGGGCAACATTGCACCCACAAGCCAGGGTTATGGCTTTTAATTTAAATTCTAGCTCCAAACCCACCTTCACTTTTCAATGGTTTTGGGATGACCTGGATGAAGGTGTTTTATGGGTGCAGGCAGCTACCACCTCCAGTCTTTCAGGCTCTCTGCCCATCCTCACGCTGGCACAGCTTATCAAGTTAGAAATGGTATGGTGAGAAATATTCTCTGTTTTGTCTCCTAGTTTATACCTACTTTTACAAAGGGAAGGAGTATTGGAAGTTTGATAACCAGAGGCTGAGCGTGGAGCCAGGCTACCCCAGGTCAATCCTCAAAGACTGGATGGGCTGTAACCAGAAGGATGTTGAACGAAGCAAAGACAGACGCCTCCCCCACGACGACGTGGATATTATGGTGACAATAAATGATGTGCCTAGCACTGTAAATGCAATCGCAGTTGTGATCCCTTGCATTTTGTCCCTGTGTATCCTTGTCTTGGTATACACGATCTTCCAGTTTAAAAACAAAGAGGTGCAGCAAAACATTGTGTATTACAAAAGACCTGTCCAGGAATGGGTATGACACATCCTGCTGCACATTTCAACTCATTGATCTGATGAGGACTATGGACAAAAAAAAAAAAAAAAAAAAAAAAAAAGAAATCAAAAGCCTACCAAACAAAACTACTTCAGTGACCTACAAGTTTTGGACAGCCTGGGACCAAAAGAAACAGAAAAACTGGAAAAAATACAGGCAGCATTGCAGTGTGGAGCCTCTTTCTTTCTTACTGCCTCAGTTGTGTCAGTCTTGGTGTGCCATCCTCCACAGGCTCACTCTGCTAACATCAGTCTTCAAGACAGGTTTCAACTGACCTGGAAAACATCCTTCAGTTCCCTGCACCAGTGCTCCCTGTTAAACCCAGCATTCTCTAGTGTAGCTAAACCACCTCTGAACAGAACCATTTTTGTAATAGCTGTCTCATGAATGAATTAAGATCATGAAATGTATGAACGGGAACAATTCAGTATCGTAAGCAGAAGACATTCTGATGCTGAACCATTCTAAAAGATCTTAGTTTATTACAAAATCCAGGGAATTACTTGGATACAATTTTCCAATACCTGCTGGTCAGATGTTTTGTACATTCATAACTAATCCATGCTGCCATTCAGCACAGTGCATGAGGAACCACTAAGCACTCAAAGAGGCAAATGAGTGCAGAGCAGAAGCTCAAGAAGCACCAAACCAGACACCATAATGTTACCTGGCAACATCAAGCCCTAGATTGGGACAATCTGAAGACAAAGTTATTAGGTCTGAAAAAACCCATGGGAATACACATTTTTGTTTTGGGAGCCATTAATGAAAGAAATATTTCAAAATCATATGGTATTGTTTTAAGCTCCCATCAGCAAGAAACAACCATTGTTTACCGATACGCTGAAAAATATGTATAGATGTAGACTACACTCTGCCCCTGTTAAGATGTTGGGAAAAGGTGAATTGTTGTTATGTAGTATGTGTAACTAGATTGTGGAATTTTTATGTTGGGTTTCAGGAGAATGGAATTTGTTTGGAGTGAGATTGTTATTGTATTTTGCTGAAATAGTCAAGATACAGTAAGAATTAGGCCTGTTTATAAAACTACTTCCAATCCCTGTAAGATGTTACAAACATTGTATGCCTTCAAAATTTGTGGTTTTTTGGTTTTGCTCACTTCTTCACAGGCAAATATTTGGCAAGGACCAACAGAAGCATGGCCCACAGTAGAATGAGTTCATCCCTAGCCACATTTGACAGAGACAAAAAATCAGGTAAAGGCTAGATAAATATCTGAACTTTTGGCTAGTAACTTTACACAAGTCTCTTCCTACAACAGTAGCTTCTGCATATCCCTCTTACAGTTGTGAATGGTTTAGGATATTGTGTCCTAACCACAAACTTGGTCCATTTTGCTGTAGATGCTGATATTTCTACCATGTTAAATAAGAGCAGAAGAGTTTATTGCAATGGTGAAGTCCAGACCTGTATAGAAGTGCCATTCATGTAAGCATATGAACTGCTTTGCACGCTCACTATAAGGAACAGGTGATTAGCATAAGACCTCTGCCTATAACTGAATTTTATTCCGTGCAATCGAAGTGCAATGCACAGAATGTCCAGTTAGTATAGAAAAAGAACAGCTTTGTAATGTCAGCTATGAAAAAAAATCCAAGGATGACAAACACGCTAAAAATATTCCTAATTATAATGATGAGAAATGAAGAAGCAGAACAATTGTTATCATTCTGAATTTCTAACTAGTGCTCAAATATTGCTATGGTGAAGCAGGATAGACAAATAGATACTTCTAGTGAAGCCCACTAGGACTGCCTAACACATGGTTTCAAACTGTATTTTGTCCTTCATAATTGATTTCCATAGCCAAGCTGTTTATTGTGTTTAAACATAAAAAAAATATTACAAACATATTACAAAATAAGTGAGAAGCTAGTAGATGCAAAACTTTGAATTTTAGTGAAAAATTGTGATAACGTCTCATGATGGGTGAAGGAGTGCAAAGGACCAAATGAAATCGGAGCTACTAATCAGACACCCCACACACGCTACTCCGTACGTTGCTATGTGTACTATATATGTGGTAGAATGCACAGTATCAATGCCACAGCCACATGGCACATTGAACTCATCTGTATGCTGCCATCTTTTCTGGGACTGCAACAGCCCAAACCTTTGAGAAACTTCCAACAGCCATCATTAAAAAAAAAAAAAATTTACAACCTAGAGAAATGTCTTGTTTGGTTTGTATTTTTTTCCTCCTGCCCAAAGGCAGATTTTTGGCCTGTTCAAAACCCTATAGCGAGTAACAAGCTGTACAGGCAGCACAGCTCTGTAGCAGGCTGAGCCGTTTCCTCAGACAGTGGCGTGTTGCCCTCCAGAGCCAGGCACCCCACTGCAGTAAGGCATGCCGCCTGCCCTATACTGCCAAAATTCAGCCTGCTTCAAGAACTGCTGCTTCACAGAACCGATTAAATAGTCTGGTGCCTTCTCACTGCTTTGTAACTGACTCCTGGTGCAGATGTTAAATACTGGAGCTTCCCAGGTGTGCGAGGTATTTGGTAGTTAAGGGGCTGAGAAACAGCACCCTGTAGGTGTTGGCAGTGGGAGTTGGTGCAGGTAGGTGAGCAGCTGACCCACTTTCCCTGGGTACAATCCCATTCACACCACCACCGCCTCTCTTTTGTTAAGATTAGCAGCTGTGCAGTCCTGGGGTGAGCTGGATCTAGGCACAAATACCAGTATTCATGTCAGGGATGGATCCTTAATATTCCCTCAACTGAGCTCTTTGCTGAGATCCTGTATTATGCTACAAAAGCATGAAATGCAGCACCAGGACATGGGAGCAGAGAACAGCAGTGCTTACTCAGCTCTAACCCGATAAGCAAGAGGCTCTTCTGGATGTTCTTCTGGCGCAATATGCACCACCCTGCAGTACCGGCCATTTGTGCAGCCAGAGGGAGCCCTCGCCCGTGTTTACCCTGAACACAACCATTGTAGCCCCTTCTGCGAGCAGTCTGCTAAATACACTATACTGCCCTCAACATTCTACTTTTTTTTTTTTTGATTCAGTTTTTGACTACTTTGAATAATTTCCACACCAATAAAGCAGGCTCATTTTTCCAGGTAAGTTAGAAATGTGCTGGTATACAACCACTACAGTCAGAACAGAGGTGGTCCTCCACTGTAAGAGGGATTAGTTGTTCTTAGCTTATAATTATTCATTAAAACTCAAGGGAATCTCCCATCCCACACCACAAGGACCCAGGTTTTTAAAAACATCTGTGAAGGATCCTGACAGAAGTTTTTGGATATTAAATCACATTATGGCAGCCAAAGCTACACACCCTATGACTTCTTCACTGAACCTTGAGTTGCAAGACATTCATTCCTCCCTCAAAACCTCTGAACAGCTCTTCTCCACTCTGTCACATTGTTCTCAGGGCTTGATTCCAACCTTTCTCATACTATCAGATTATCATCAGCACAGCTGGAATCAGCTGTAGTCCCTCAGATCATTCCTGCAACCCTTCCTCATACCTGAAGTCACGTGTTGCCTTTCACTGCCTGACAGCGAGGTGGGTATACAGCCATGGTACATAACCCACAGCTCCATAGTTCAGCAATTTCATTTCTAAGGCTCCTGAGAGCCCTGCACCGGGGACATATGACTTCATTTTATTAACACCTTCTTTTGGCATCGCCACCAGAGAGTGCCGCCTCTGAGATAAAGCACATAAAAAGGGCCAGTGAAGTATTGCACAGTGTTTTAAGTGCCTCAAACTATGTAATGCCAAGGGCCTGCCACTTGTAATTCTGCAGTTCTGTAACACTTCACCTGAGCTGTGATTTCTCCCTTACTGTTTCATACTGTTGCTCTCCCGGTCTCATCCTCATGGCCCTGCACCTGCAAGCTCTGACATTGCCAGGAAGGTTCTCACAGGAAGTAATCAGCAATAGCATGAGAATCTCACTCCTTCTTTCCCCTGGCTTCTTTTGGAGTTTCTAGTTTACAGAGGAACCAAAATTCAAGGCACAACAAAGTAGAGAAGCATTACCCAAAAGCATGTCTTTGCAGAAAAGCTTGGCAACAACTCTACAACACTTGCATCTAATCTACACATAGTACTGGAGATAAAGCAGCATCATGGATTTACAGATAATGATGCTTTGTTTCTCTTTGCCTAATTAACTCCAAATGTTGTTTGCTTTTCTGAGTTACTAAAGACTTGGCACGTGTCTTTGTTCAAATATGTACCTTCAGACCAAGAGTTTGCTCCTGCACCACTCAGAGTTCATCACTGGAGGTGTGAAATTTGGATTCTTAACCACAACATGCTTCACTTCACATTCAGGTCCACTGAATTTACCTTTCAATCAACCCATCAGTCAGTCCTCATCCTCACTAGTCAGAGTTAAGTCAGTATGGGCAAACTTCCCTGCACTAGTCCACTGCCTTTCCTAAACAGGACACAGCAATGCTGAACACTGTGGCTCCCAGCAGAGCTCCCTACGAAACTCATGGAAAATCTAACCATTTATTCTGACTTTTTCTGCCATTCTCAAGCATGGAAAAGGGCTTCTCTCTCATTCCATGGTCCTTAAGGACTCAGGGTCCTTAAAAGCCTTTAGCACAAAAACCTGCCAAATGCCTTTTGGAAATACAAACAACATCACAACAGACCTTCTCCGTATCTCTGTGGACTCCTTTAAAGAACTCCACAGGTCTTGTAAGACGTGACTTGCCATTAAAACACCAAGTTTCTACTCTCTCATGATATCATAGAAACATGTTTCTACGAATACCATTCTTTATTATAGTTTCTGTTTGCCTTTTACACAGGTCCATCTTACTAGTTCAGAATTCCCACATTCCCTTGGCTAGAATGGGTATCACATTTGCCACCTCCCAGTTCCCAAGCTTCAATGCAACTTTTCTAAGAGGTCACACACCACAGTTCGCAATACCCTGTCCTGCTGCCTGGCTCTAATCCTCTTCAGTACATCACAACCCCCAACACTGTACTAGTATCTTTCCTACTTAAGGATCTAAATTATAGAGACTGGATTATTTTTCTTGTTTACCTCTAAGCAATTTTTAACACCTAACACACATAAAGATCACCAATATAAATCCAGATTCCTGCCTATCAAACAACGGGAAAAAAAAATTACGGAAGTTGCAGAGGAAACTTCAGCCTTACTCATTTCACACCTGTTAGCCGTAGTAGCAAGGAGCTATGAGCTGCTTACAGGCTTTCCCAAAGGCAGAGGAAGGTGAGCTGTCTGGAATGGCCAGTGCCTGGCTCAGCTACCATCCTGGACAGCCCAGATGGCAGGACTGCTATGATCAGAGAAGATCCTATGGCAATCTTTATTGAAAACTTTCAGGAGCAATCAAAACTTATAAAACCTTCCCTAAACATCCAGATAGTAAAACAAAAAATTTACTTAACTTTCTACAAAGCCTGAAAGCACCAGGGCCAAAAAAAGAGCTCTGCCCACACTGCCTTCAGGACAGCACTCCTCAGAACCCAGCAGAGTAATGCAGCTGTGTGGAAGCAAGCAAGGAGCTTCCACATACCCTTAGGATGGTAAGGGGAGGCATTTCCATGCCTGTGGTACACCTGAGCAGAATAAAAACAACTGAAATGAGAGATCGATGAGCCACAGCTCTGTTAGGAAGCCAATGTCTATCTTCTACCTGAAAGCAGTATTGACAGCTCCTTTTCATCATCAGTCCCCAACAAGAGCAGAGCTCTTCACCAGCAGCCTCCCAAATCTTTAACATCTGACTGAATGGAGTAACTGGTTAGAACTGTAACTTAAAATTTGTCTCCAAGGTGGTTGTCAGCAAGATAAGGTGGTTAGAATCTTTTTTGATTTGCTGACTTCTAAGAGTTTTCCAGTGCAGGTGGCTAACTCCTGTAGAACAAATTTAAGCCCACCGGCAGCAGCACAGTTTTCTGTGCTCTCTTGCAGATGCCTCCAAAGCAGCACATGTGCCACCAGACATCACCAGACAACAGCTCAAATCCCACTGCTCCAGAGGCAGTCACACATTGTTGCTGTTAGAAGCCCCACACTGACTGTGAGAAACTCCAGTTTTAATCAGACCTGATGACTTCAGAATCACCAGCCTTTTGGGAATAGCCACAGGCAAGAGAGCAGGTGATGACTTCTGAATTATTCTGTGGAAAGCAAACTACTTTATTTTTGGTATTGGACATACAAGGGGCTCTTAACTCCACCTACAGCAGAAATACCACTCTTTAGCAAGAGTGTGGAGAGAGACTCAGTCCTATGTATGTGCTGAAACAGACTGCTGTGCAGTGGAACACTGATGTGTTATTTATGGCAAAATAATCTTTAGTGACCAGTATCCAAGAGCCACAAGAGTAAATATTGTGGGTTAACTTGAGTCAGCATCACAACATGAGAAAGCACAGCTGAAGAACTGGAAAATGTCAGCAAAGGGACAGAAAGCACTCCTTATTTGTAACTTCTGTATGTTATTTGTCAGTTTTTGTAATAACAGTTTACAAAACACTACAAAAAGTTGGGTTTGTAGCCTCTTCCTTGGGCCAGGCCTGCAGAAACCAGAAGGTATAGATGTCTGTAATCCAAAGTGCAGCTTGACACTTCACTCCTTAGAAGCTTTCTGGAAAGTTGGAACCAACACTGCTCATGTCAAGCTAGAGAAAAAACAGAAAGGAGATTTAGCAGAAGTGCCAGAGTGCAGAAAGTATTTCAAAAGACCAATACAGTCAGTTCTCAACCTCCAATTACAAAAGCCCAGTATACATTTCCCTTCCTAGAACATAAAGGCCTATGAAAAAAGGGAAGCAGACCTAGTGGCTGCTAACACCCAGCCGTAAGAATAGACTTGTCAAGCTGGGAAAGGCAGCATGTACACCCAGCCTGATCTAGGTAGTTATCCAAAGCTCAGAGCAAGTTTAATTATGGCTCTGTTACACTCAGAGACATCAAGCCTTTATACAGGAACTCTGAAGGGGCAGCAAAGAACTCTTTCAAAGGGTTCTTCACTCAAGGAATTCCTCATTCTTTCCTTATGCCATAAACCATTCCCATTCATTCTCATGGTAACGGAGAACTCAGCCACTAAGTTACAATGGCCTAGGTACCTCAAGAACACAGCCCGAGCACCACAGCAATGATCATAAGAGTTATAATCACATAAAAGCCCAAATCAAGTCCACATAGGACATTCATCTATAAGTATGCCTAAACCTTGAAAAAAGAATTGTTTATGTTAATGAATGGGGAAGGTCCTGTATCACTACAGCTTCAGGCAGAAAACAGAAAACCTGCCTCCCACTAAAAGGTAACTTGGACAAAGTCTTTGACAAAAAGGCTTAAAAAACCCCTAAAGGGTTTTAAAACCCTAAAGGGTTTTAGGGTTTTAGGGTTTAAAACCCTAAAGATTTAAGGCAGCAGCAGGTCCAAAAAGAAGTCTTTTTGGCTCCAGAAATGGCTGCATTTGAAGTAGTAATTTTATGGGTCACAACAATTAAAAGCCAAGATGTCAAGCAAAGTCACTGGCATTTTAACTTTTAAAACAGGCTTTGTTTAAAAAAATCCATTTGTCTTAGCTAAGCACCCAAGAGCTAGGAAAAAAAAAAGTATCTGGAAGTTGAAATGGGTACTATTTCTCACCAAAAAGTATTATAACTGCAACAAAACCCCTTACACTTTCCATACAGGACTAAGCGGGCTCATCAGCTACAAGGAAACAAACCCTTCTGCGCGAGGTAATTGTTGTTAGTAACCCAAAAAAGGGAAAAAGGAAGTTAAAAAAACCCCAAACAAACCTCAATTGTGAAAACAGCTAGTTTCATAATAAAATCTTGCCTGGTTTGATCATTATACACAGACCTGAATCCTCCTTACCTGTCAATCAAGGAATCTCTCATGTTGGTAGCAATGGTACTTGGCTGAGCTTCATTCAGCTTGAAGATACTCTCGATGACAGAGAGCTCCGTGCTGGTTGTGTCCAGCCCACAGAAGGCACACCAGTCATTCACAACCATTCCTGC
>KL274622.1:0-15956 GCA_000699545.1 Podiceps cristatus
CGGGGATGGGCGCTGGCGCCCTGCCAGCATCGTTGCCCAAAGGCCGCAAACTTGCGCTGCAGAGAGCGCTGCGGGCGCCGCGCAGGCAGCACCGCTACCCCAGCCTGCTGGCTCCGGGAAGGGGCACCGCACTCGGGCGGCAGAGCCGTCAGAACCAGTCTCATTAGAGCC
This sequence comes from Podiceps cristatus, assembly GCA_000699545.1. Taxonomy (NCBI): domain Eukaryota; kingdom Metazoa; phylum Chordata; class Aves; order Podicipediformes; family Podicipedidae; genus Podiceps; species Podiceps cristatus. The sequence continues at coordinate 172 of KL274622.1, forward strand.
CTAGCCCAGATCAGGGCGTGCGGCTCCTACCCCACGGTTAGACATGACAATGCAGCTGTTGCCTCACACGTTCAGCCACCTGCAACTTTCGCCTTTCAGACTGCAAAGTGTGTTGCAGAAGCTGACTCAAGACTCGGCAAGTATCAGGCTCTGTCCGGGGCTGTGTGTTCAGCTTGACAGCTCTGCTGCTGTCTCTACCCAATTAGGTCAGCTCAGGCACCCACACAAGCTGCGGGTGGAAACACAAACATTGCAGTGTTGACTGACATTCTGAGAGCTGAAATATTCCTAGAGCTGACATTCTGAAGGCATCTCAGGTGTTGACAGCCCATGCAGCTCCTACAAGTATAACTCCTCTTCCAGACCTGCAGTCCAGATTTGCTCCTTCGTGCAGTATTTACAAAGGTTCATCGACTTCAAATATCTTTTCTAAAGTGCCTAGACCCACCTCACAGTGTCCAAGCAATATTAAAATGAATACTTGCTACCGGAAGGACTGACAAAAGAACGATACAAACTCAAGACTCACTTCTAAGCCATCTCTGAAATCAGAAGGCCTCAGCCGGTATATGGTTCAGTTTTGGGTATCTCGTGTCAAAATGGGCTGCCAACTGAAAAGAAAAGAAAAAAAGACAACAGGAACTATTGAGCTCTAGAAAACTGGTCCAGGAAAGAGAACTGAAATAAATGGCATTTAGCCTAGAGAGAAGGCAGAGGGGGAACATAATAGCATTCTTCAAGAACCATAAGGAGTTATTGCAAAGAGAAAGGAATGAATCATTCTGCGTACACATTAGACAACTAAAAGAGGTGAGTGGGCTTAAACTTCATCAAGAGGCACTGCTTAAATATTAGGAAAAGCAAGGCTAGCTTGGTACTGGCAGAGTTTTCTTTGGGAGAGCATAGAATTTCGGGAACACAGGTGCACTGGGTTGCCAAAACAAGAAATGACTGAAGACAGCTGCGCAGATAGTAAACAGCCTCTGTTTATTTTGATCATTTCTTAGGCTGCACGACACAGGCTGAAATCAAAAGGCCACATGAAATGGCTGGAAAATAACAATTCTGAAACAACCATTTAAGGTGTGCTGTTTCCTACACTTCAATACAAAATTAACAAAGACGATAAAACCCTTTTTGCATAAGAGCCCATATAAAGCTCCAGTTCCCATTACTGCGCAGATGGCACAGCAGCAGCTGTACAGAGTACAGAGAAGAAATCTGACAGTATACATACAGCCATCCTGAAAGGGGTCCCTCCCAGCAAGGAACGCAGCTGGTGTGCTGAACACCCCAAAACTGACCAAAAAGGAATTATCATCCTGGTTAAAAGCAGGGGCAGGGGTAATGGGTGTGTGTGTGGGTGTGTGTGTGTGTGTGTTTGGTTTGCTTGGGTTTTGTTTGTTTGGAAGGCACATAATCTGCAATGGAGGAAAATCTCAAAACATAAACCAGTTATAAATATTTGATCAACTAATGTCCTGTATCTGTGGTCCAGATTGAGAAGCATCCTTTTGTACATTTTCAGTCTTTACACAATCTGCGTAGAAAGAGAGACTCTGGAGTGAAAGAGCCAAGTAATATGTCCAAAGTTCATTATCTTAGGTCTTTTGTTAACTTGCTTGTGGAAAATGTCCATTAATGATTGAAAGGGAAAAAAGGTGAGGAAAGCAATCAGTAGTCTGACTAGAGTTAAATTTAAGCAGATGTATTAAATATCTGTGCACTTACAGAGTCTAAAGGACACTCATTTGTCATCAGCAGCCTTAAAAGGCAATACTTCAGTAGTTACAACTTAACCCTTCATGTGAGAGGCAGAAAGCGTGAGGCATTCAAGTGCTGTTTGACCACAATAAGCAGGGTCATTATACCTTCTCTCAGATTTGTGTGAAAGGGAATAACATCGTTTAAACTGCAAAGAATACGTAATTCCGCTGCGATGCCCATAAAGTACTACAAACCCCCCTGGTGTCGTCACGGCTATGCTGACAGGGAACTCAGCCTACGCTGTTTGGGGAGATGCAGATCCAGCGGCAGAACCGCCTCCCCCTCCACCCAGTCTGTCTGTCACTGCCAACACGCAATGCAATGTGTCCACGCCACCATCTTCTGAAGAGGTCCCGCAACATGGGCAAGGCCTGAAGCAGGTGTCCACATAACGGTATCACCAGTCTAACCACCGCCTAAACAACTGTTCAGCTGCATTCTTCCAAATGCTGATTTGTAAATCAGTTTTCTGTGTTAGTCTTCAAATCTCTGTATTTGTGCAAAATAAACATCATGAAAATCTTCTGCAAAACTCTTGTTACAAAAGAAATGCAGTAGTCATTTAGGTTGAGAAATTATAAGCTATAATACCTTATTTACTTTTACATGGCTGAAAGGGTTTTTTTTGTTCTTACACTACTTGTGTACGTAATGAGGACATGGAAAGATTACAGAAAAAAGTTATCTAAGAAAAGTAATTTTATCTTGCTGCTCACTGAAATACTCTTGCCATGCAACGCAATCAACTAATGTAGTTGCAAGGAATGTTTTCTGAAGATTTCAAAAATAAACTTGCTTAGTAAAAGTTTGTTTTAACAAACTAGGGAATGATGACAGTTTTTACATAATCTGCTGCATAAATTTGCATTCTGTAAACTGATAAAGGAACTACTTGGGTTCATTAAATAATGATGTTTTATGTATTAGAACATAAAGGAAAAATCACAATAATTTACGGCTATTTTAAAATCACATATACTTCAACTAAAATGCAATAGTGCACATGAAATGACAAGTAAGTGGCAGAATGAAGCTAATTTGCTAAGAATGTAAAATGGAAATAAAATTAGTGCTGCCTCTCCAAGCAAAGGAATATATCAGTTCCATTTTCTAGACCATCCACTTTCAGGGAATATAAAGTCGTACATTTTTATTATGGCATAGGTCTCTTATGACCTCTAGGTTTGCCATAAATTCACCGAGATCAATGCCAGTACACACCACAAGTACTATTTTTACTGAGATACAAATTTTCTGTTGTTCAGCCCCATCATCCCATGTGGCACTGATCTCATTAAGTGTCCCTCACAGTAAAACTAAAACTCAGTTAAGATGGTGCATATCATACTAGGATAGCTCAGAATGCACTCATTGTTTACGATTCAATTTTTTTTACAGATCAGAAGAAGATTCTTTACAGAAGAAAGGAGAGGCTCAGAGCTATCTTATATAGGAGCAAATCTTGTATATACATGTATATATGGTTACATTAGAGAACCAGGTGTCAAGTCAAAATACCAGCATGATAAAAAAAAGCAATAAATAAATAATCAAATCACTTTTGCAACAAATAACTTAATATCATTCCCCTTTCTAGAGGCTGCAACTCTTTCTGAGCTATTTTATATAGGGCATATAAAGAATTTGCTTAATTAGAGGGAAGCAGACTGGTTTACGCTACCTCTGGATTTTGGTTATTAATCAGAAACATCAAGACCTTTTTTTCTATTAACTTCATGCCTTAAAAGGCTAGCATAACAATCTTTAATAAAGCATGTGGTACAAACTGGTTAAACACAGTTTTACTTTCAGCAGTGGATGGACAGAAAATCGGTAGCTGGGTCCGTGGTATTGCTCAAAAGCAGCATGAACAAAGCAAGCACCAGAATGTCCCCTCTAGTGCCATGCTACAAACCGCTGGGTGATGGCTGCGGTCATCAGAGCTGTGGCAGAGGGCATGATGAGGTGGTAAAAATGCATTGAAGAACATCCTTTAAGAAAATAATGAATCGTTTGTTACACAGAACAATCTCCAGCTTCTGAATGTCGAGCACATGACATGGAGAGGGCTGTTACCAACCACATCACACGACTGCTCATTTCCCAGTGGGACTCAGATTATACAACACTGTGTCAGTGGATGCTCTAGAAATCCTCAGTTACCCTCTGGTGGATACCTTTTAGTCTTTGTAGAGACTATGTAAAATAGCCTTTGCAAACACAGGCCTAGTAGGTGACTTCAGCATCAGAGCTAAAAGATGACAATCTCAGCGTATCAAAGGCAAGCATTTTTGTTGAGGAAGTCACCAGTTAGGGTGAGAATGCTGGAGACAGCTCCTCAGAAGTGGTGTTGCTGATTCCCCACTGACAATTCATCTACTTCTTACCAGTAGAGAATACTGAAGTTTAATGGCACACATTTATCAGGGTAGGAAGTAGCATAACACATTCCTGTGAGACTCTGCAGAGTACAGGCATACGCTTTTCATCTTGTTTGAGTATTAAGTTCATTTAATAGAGTTGAGTTAGCTTTTCCCTCACTTACTTAACTACATTAAAATACTGAGGAAGGCATTTATTTTCTGTCGATGAAATGGAGAGGCTAATAGCAGTATGAAACAGCCAGTGACCTAAATTCATCTCAGGGCATTCTCATTTCAATGTAAATGTTGTCAGGTTTTTTTTCTGTATAATGCAGTTCTGCCAGTTCAAATGTAGCCATATTTCCAGTAGTGCCCTTAGCCTAGTCTTGGGTCTTCACAGGCTGAGACCACAATTCCAAATTACTCCGCATTTTTGTAGTTATGCTGATGCATGATCTGGTGGCACTACAGCACATGCTAAAGCAGTCCACAGTTTATCTCCAAATATCTGTAAAGTGACCCCAAAAGCCTACGTATTTTAATTTTGTATTGCCAAGACAAACTCAGTCAGTGGAGGGACAAAAGGGAAAGGAAGATTCCACAATGGAAGAGGTTTATTTTAAGCCTATGTCAAGCTGCCACCAGGCTTGTCTAAATATAGATTTGTCCACTGTAAACACCCTTAGTCTGCATTTAGTGCAGACACATGCAGGGTTACTCAGCAATAGCAAGCAGGCTTTAGAATCACACCCAGGCCCATGATAACTCTCAATCGTAACAGATTCCTGAAGAAATAGTCTGTAAGTGGTTTTTTCACCCAAAGATAAATATTAACCAAAAAAGCTTACCTCCTCCTGTTGGCATCATGCCTTTGTCATCTAAGTTTTGGGAAGTTCTGCAAATGCTCTTTAGATGAGAAGCAAGCTCGCCAAGGGGCTGTAGCGTTCAGGCCCAGCTCTTCAACTCACCATGGTTTGTCAAAGGCAGGCAAGCAGGGGCTGTGCAGACATGTTCCGTGAGCTTCTGCAGCGGCTCGCACGCGACCAGGCAGGAAACAGCCTGCATTGGGCAGGTGTAGGTCATTGTTCTGCCACTCAGAAATCCTGGCATCCCTACCACCGTTTCCTGCTAACTCCTGTCCTCCACTTGCTAATGCTTGCTTTGCCTCTGAATCACCAGTCCTTGTATTCTGCAGCGTAAATACTGCGCTATACTGAAACCGTCGATCTTATGTACTGGTAATCTCACATCTGCAAAGAGCTTGGGCAATTTACCATCAATAAATTAGCTTAAAATGTACTTGCTCTGACAACTACAATGTAAACATATCCGGTGTGTTCTGCCACTGCAATGTGATACTCTCTCCAAGTTTATGTAAATCATCCCGCCAGTGACTGAAGAGAATTAGAAACTATTGTCTGTTTACTGATCATTTCAGCTTCCTTACCAAAAAAGTACAACTACAAAAAAAGGATGTCTTCACTGAAACAACTCAAGGACTCCTCTGTAACTTCTCTGTAAACTGGACATAAATGTATAACTGTACCTGTGTTAAATTTTATTTTGCTTTTGGGCTTTGCTACTTAAAGAGCATATGGAAAGATTGCCAGATGAAAGGATCAGGACACTATTTCCGTGGGCTTGCAGCCCAAGAGCTGCCAGTGCTGCGCTCTTGTGCTGACCCGGAGTCAGAGTTGTGCAGGGTCAGCATTTGGGATGGTTCCAAATCTCAGTGTAACAGCTGAACCGAGAGGGGCTTTCATCTCCCAGGTACATCATCTACCAGCTAAATTATGTAACAAGATCTGTCTCCGAAACCTTTGCAATCTACTTGGAGGTGGAGTATTCTGACTTGTCTAGTAATCATTGCAGCAAGTAGTGGAACAATTCTACCTTGAATTCATAAGCTTTGGGAGATTAGCCCCCCCCCAAAGACTCACATATTTAAGACAAAGAATGACCACTTTCAACAGTAATCTAGAATACTTCCTGAAAGAAGGAAGCAGTCCTACCTTGAACTGTGGGACTGCACAAGTCAGACCCATGACTATGGCATGAAACTGAAGGCCAAACCAAAGGTTCTGCAGTGGGGTGCAACTTAGGTAGGAGCAGGCTGGGCTTGGAGTGAGCTCTTCAAATTCTTCTCTCCTGTTAGGGATGAGTCTTGCCTCAGAGAAAGGCTATTTCTCCATTGATTAATGTGGCTTGCTTTTAGGTAATGAGAAGCTGCTCAGAAGAGGCATAATATCTGCAAGGATATTAAAAGGATTTGAGAGTCAGACATAGAAAAAAAGTGTTCATTTGACAACACAAAAAGCTATCCTTATTTGGCTATACTTATTTTTGTATTTTGGAAATAGCTGAGACACTGGAGAAAGTTTGTTTTAAATATCTCTACACAAGCTTGTAATTTATTTCTAACACCCAACACATTCCTATACAGCTTATAGCTGTGCAAATTGACACATGAATTTCCACCTCCATTTTCCTCCTCATTGCTGTTTCCCCCCTGCCTCCATATAGTCATTTAAAGAAGTCTCTATAATTTGACCAAAAGGCCAATTGGCACAGACTTTGTATACAACTAGAGAGCATCTTAAATACAGAACCAGGGTCTTCATAGAAGAAGCCATTGCTTCAAGTTGCAGATTTTTTTTTTTTTTTTTAAATATTGTTTAATATTCTCCTTAGTGCTGGAGACAATCTTAGAGCAGATTTAGCCTCGTTAAAAGAGTTGAAGTAAAACAGGTAAAAAGAGATTAATCTTAAATTTGAATACGTCAACAGTGAATCAAAGCTGCATTTGCCAAAAATAATTATGTTCCTTAAAGGGAAATTTTCTGCTTTAGGGTAGCCTGACAAACCACCTTAAGTTTCTCCAGTCCAGAGATGGAAAACATCCTTAATGGCTGCCATGAACCTATCTTTGAAGTCCTGCAGTAATTATGTAACTGCTCTGGAAACAGAGGAGGCGGCAGCCAGGAGCCCTGCCTCTGAGCAGAGCACTTGAGAGGGGAAAACAAACAAAAAAGTCTTTGCTGAATCCTTGCTCTTTGCCGAGACTCCCCCCCCACCTCAGCCTTAGGCCAACTTGGATGGAAAAGCTGTAGCAAGTGTCAGGCTTTTAGAGTCTGCTCTGGTTTGGAGGATTTGTTGTGGAGGAAGAAACTGAAGCCTGAGTATCATGTCAGTAACTTTTAATATCAGGGTGTAAACACAGGGAACAGCGTCCTCGTGCCTTTTGCCCCTGGGGAGGTAACATTGCTGTGCCTTTCATTGAACTCTGAGATCTGAGGCTTAGGGGAAGTGTTCAGTTTAGAAACCACTGTAAAATTTTTTGGCAAGGTGTAGAAGACATCAAAGCTAATCTCAAAATCCACTCATCCATTTGGAATTTGCAACCAAACTCAGTTCTCATTTCTGCTTGTCTCAGTCCAAAATAACCTCACTTCAGTTATTTCATCAGTGTGAACAAGAACAACAGCTGACCCACAATATCTAGGTAAGTGCCAATTTCAGCCACTTTAATGGCTTGACCTAGGAAATCTTTAGCCAATCCTGAGCAAATTTTATTACTATCATGAGGCATCCTGACTCTGATCAATTAAACATTAGGACTCTTTGGGAAAGAAACTGTCTTATTCTTACAGTTTTCTTCAAAGAAGCAACCCAAGAAAGTGGAGATACCTTCTTACGAATCAGAATATTCCAAATATTTCAAAAGAACAGAATTCTGTAAAGACTGAGTAAAGTGCAAGTATCTGGAAAAAAACAAGCTATTTGACTCTAGCAAAAGTACCGAAATCTGGTCCATATCCTGTTAGAAAACAAGCTGGATTTCCCCCTCACTCAGTTATTAGGCAACGCAAAGGCAAGTATTCTGTTCACATTGTTCCCTCTTGACCCTTGTTATTCTCCTGGCCCATACGAACTGTTTTCATGTATTGCTCATAACGATTTGTTTCATTATTCAAATCAACATTCAGTAAAATAGAGGGTGGTTAAGTTAAGCTGTTAAACACCAGAATAGAAACCAAGTTTTTCTTCCCTTGCCTGACAGTGGAGACCTGGAAACAGTGGTCCATGTTGAATGTTAAAAGTTCAAAGTGTAAAAGCCCTTCAGGGGTTCTTGCTCTCCATAGACATGGGAGATCGTGCTCACAGAAGCTGATTATTTCCTTCATGTTTTTCTGTCCGTTTTCCTTCCGTACATCTCTCCCCTTGGACCCTTTGCAGACAAAGATAGGAACAAGCCTGAACCAGTTCAACTCTGAAATGAGAGCCTAAGGCGAGCAGTCTCCACACTAGTCTCCAGCTTGCATGCTGGCAGTGCTAAAAATGTGCTATAGTAATTCAATCCAAAATGGGTTTGGTTTTGCCTTTTTTCCACAGATCAGGCAGACAGGTAGAGCTAAGATAGGTGGTAAAACTAGCAGGACATTAATGATATCTCTCACCACTTTTGCACATGCACAGACATTTCCCTAGTAACATGTCTCTCTGGGGAAAAAAAAAAAAAATCATTATGCTCCAGACAAGCTTAGCAGGGTTATAAATGTCAAAAAAACATGTTTTCCCAAGAATCTAGGTAAACTTGGGCTGAAATTAACAGTTAACATTAATTTTAGTGCAAAGGGTCATCATTTCAGTTAGGTGGGTTCCTAAAGTATAAAAGTGAAAGCTTTATTGTGCAATCTTGACTTACACAAACTGCTCTTGCAATACTTCACCCCTTAAATCAGGAAGAGTGATAGAACAAGGGCACAGCATTCCCAGAGCATCCCTGGGAAGCTCTTGTGGTACTTCAGCTAAAAAGATAGGTTCCCCTCTTAATTCAGATATTAATTTCCATTACACAGAGTCAATATATATACACTTAATAGTAGGAGATGCTTTTTGTTTACACAAGTTTTTTAAAGAAACTTAATGGCTATTCACAATATGAAACAGTTAACTTGAAAATGCTTATCTTCAGGAACTAGCAGCATTAAAATTGTCCTTAATTAAACACTCAAGACAACAGCCAGACTAATCCTAGAGTTCCTTAATAGTGTGAGGAATGCAGTAAGTTTTTACAGGTCTAATTTCTTAGTATGTTGTCACGACTAACACTTGTTTTGGAAAGAAAACCCAGGAAAATAAATTTAAATAAAACTTATGTCAGTTTGTTGTGGTTTAACCCCGAATGGACCACACAGCCACTCTCTCACCCCTCCCCTCCCCGGTGGGGTGAGGAGGAGAATTGGAGAGAGCAAGCTCATGGGTTGAGATAAAAACACTTTACCAGGACAGCAAAGGAGAAGATAAAAATGTATTAATAATAATATATAAGGAAAATATATAAAATGAAGGATGCACAATTTTTCACCACCTGGCGACTGATACAGCTTGTCCTGACAGGCAGTTGGGGTGCAGGGATATTCCCCTGCAGCCATCCCAGAACAGTAAGTTCCAGAGAGAACGCAAGGGAACAGACAGACAAATAAACAGGCCCCAATGAAATAAAACAAAAATCAGGTAGGGACAAGAAGGGAACATGAACAGAACACGAACTGAACAAGGAACCAGAGAGAGGGGCGATGGCTGACCCTCCCTTATACCGGGCGTGACGCTTATGGCATGGAACACTCTCTTTGGCCAGTTCAGATCAACTACTCTGGCTGTGCCCTCCCAGGGTTTTGCACCTGCACATCAGCAAAACCTGGGAAACTGCAAAATGTCCTTGATCGTTCAGCAGCACCAACACCAGCAGCTGCTGTCCCCATGTTTCACACAAAACACAGGAGCTGCTGAAAACAAAACTAGCTCCGTCCTGGCTGAAAGCAGGACACAGTTACAGTTCACTAAATCTGCTGCAAAAATCTCTGTGTAGGAAAAGTGGATAGATGGTTTTAAAATTATACACAAATATGTCCTGACAAGCAAAAGCAACACAAGAGTGTATTTAGTTTAAAAGCCTTAATCACTTTAATCACCCATCCACAGAAACTCATTTCTAGCTATGGTTTCTGTGAAAATTAAGATATTGCCAAAATGTAACACTGCAGCCAAGGATTTGATCATATTTAGGAACTTCAGGTTCTTCACTGCCAAAGCTGTGCTCTGGTTTTTACTTACATTGGGGCCTAGATAATTGATAGATTAGAGGTTGATCTCCAAGACATGCGACAGCAGAAGAGTAACCCCAAAACCCACTGTCAATCTTTTCTTCCCCCATTTGCTCACGTATACACCAATAAATAAATTATAACCTATTTCAGGTAAAGACGGGTGCTTCATTATCAAGTGTCATATGCAGCCTTTAACCAGAACCCACGTCCCGGCTCCTGTACTGCCACTTCCAGGAGCTTTCAGTCCTTTGGGGTAATCGACCACCCCCGCAATTCCCACAGGGCTCCTTCCCTCCCTTTCCCTCTACACTTCTCCATCAGGCGCTGCCCTCTCCTGCCTGCTCCTAGCTTTCTAGCAAGAAAGTCTCTCCGAGTTCATCCAGCCCTCAGTTCTCCCATCTAACCAGAGTTTGCTTTGGTACTTTCTGGCGCCAGCACTGCTGCATAAAAGAAACAAACTCTGTTACTGTTACTCGGCTTAGGGCTGTTCATAGCCAGTAGAGAATTGCGCTGGGAGTCCGAGCTAGGCAGGGAGGAAAGGGCTACTCAGAAGACATTTGAATACCTGACCTATTTTCTCCCTGATCCTTTATTATCCTCAAATACCACTCTTCCCTTTCAGCCAGGTCTATCTGTTCTCCTCCTGCTCGTCATAGCAGCATGACATTCTAACATCCTCCTTCAGTCACTTATCAGTGTCACACATCTGTATTAGACATACTTTTAGACATAGGATTGGGTCCAGTGCCATTTTCAAATCAGCAGGTGCTTTCTTTGGCCATTATAGCATTTTTGTTTGTTCTTAGATTTTAGGATAATCGGGCAAGACTATTCTGTGGCAGAGAGCTGTGCCCCACACCCCCAGGAAAGGGCTGCTGTGCTGGCCTTTCATCTGCAGATTCCTGACATTTCAGGTTCTGCAGACAGAAAGCAAGGGATAGCCAGCTCCAGCTCTTACAGTACCCAACCTGGTGGGCTAACAGCATGCTTGTTTGCAGAGCCACGAGCTGCGCCATGCTTCCTGCATGCTCCAGTTGCCACTTACCTCCGCCCTTAGCTACACACTGCTCTCCCAACAGCCTCCGCATCTTTGGATCCACCCCATGGGGCACGAGACCCCTGAAGGCTCAGAAGGTCCTGAGGACATCAGTCTGCCTTGGCGTAGCTAAGTGTGGTGCAACTGCCCCAGTGCGGGCAGGCATACAGAAAGGGGAACAACAACATCTAGAGGGCAGTTATTAAAAAAGATAAAATAGAACTAACCATCCAACACTTTTCGTTATCACAACTGCAAAACTTCACATACAAGCGATCTAAAACAATTTCCCTTATTTGGTGATGCAGATTAGCAAATCTGCATATTCAAAGAAAGACAGGTACCAATCTCAGCTGAACTGCAAAATTGCTTGATATTACTAACCTTCATTCTTTTCCTCACTAGAAAAATAAGCAGAAGTAGTCAGTATGTGTTGAAGAGCCAGAGAAAAATCAGGATGATTTTTAGGAACCATGAAAAAAAGACAGGTCACAGCATCCCATCTCCAGGCAGAAAGATAAAGTGCTCACTATTGACCTCTTCTCCATTTATATTTTTGCTGTTGACAGCCAAGACAGTGTTAAGATTCACTATGGAGTTACAATCCACTTCATTCAGCAGTAAATGTCAAAATGCACTCAGATCCAGAATGGCAAGAGCTCAGTTCGCAACACTGCTTTTTCACACTGGATCAAAGGGGCCTTCAGTTACAGGAGAAAAGCCAGACTGTGACTATAGGGACTGAGGAAGAAAAGAGGCGGGAGTGGTATATCTCTGAAGTCCAGCCCCAAAAATACATTCCACACTGTGACGTGGTGAAATAAAGCTCCACATAATGTATTATCAAGTGGATCTCAACATGTGGAAGTGCCCTCTACCATACTGTGACCCCTGAACACTGTTGGCTACACCCAGATGTTCTATGAGGTTCCTGTAATTTCTCCAACTCACCTCTAGTACGACAAAGAAAAGCATTCATGCTGTGAAGTTTAGATCAGTCCCACTAGACATCAGTATTTCCCTCCTTGTTAGGAAGGATGGAGATGGTCACACAACAGATACTTGAGACTCCCCACAGATCACTGTTCTGGTTTTCTTATTTTCACATGCCAGATTTTGTTCAAGCCTAAGAGAAAAAAGTAGGGGGCATACTGTATGGCATTTTCACTAATATAAAGAATTTGGAACTAATCTTGTTCAATTCTGCAAACACAAGCCATATCTAGCTTCCACTTTTTATTCTTCATTGAAAATACTCCAACTCTCACTCCTCATCACCCAAAGGAAAAAAGCGTGTCACAGCAGGCATCACCACCAGTTCACTGGTTAGCATGAAGACACTTTTCCCCATGCAGGAGTGGAGAAAAGCCATGGCTGATTTTCCTGAAGAGCCCTGACGCTCAAAAGTAAGGTTCCCATTTCAGCCTCCTCAATACTTGTATTTAGCATTTTCTGCATTCAAGTGAGCTAATGGTCTTTGCACATACCTTCAGCGTCCATCTGGGAAATGCAGGACTGACTTCAACCTCTTCTTGCTTCTGGGCTGAAGGATATATACCATATCCCATGAAAGGTATGGCATGGCCTCAAAAGCACGTGAAACAGACTGATATCCAAGCCAGCATCTTTACATACAGGAAGGATAAAGCTTATTAAAATTGCTTGCTTTGCAATGCGTCATTCTTTCTCCTGCTCTCAGCAGTTTACCAGAATTTCTAAGGTAACTCCTGCAAAGCTGGGAACTTGCTTTCCTTTATAAAGGGGTACAAGCACCGAAGAAATACAGAAGAACCGTCTAAAGGGGAGATCAATCATACAAGGCAACCTGAAATGAAATCAATCACATGCATCATCTTTCCCTTTTCAACTGGTTTTCTGAAAGTATTCAAGTGACTAATTTCTGTTCAGACAAGTGTCTGAGAGATAACAAACAACATGCATGAAGATGGACAGCATCAACACAGCCCATTCATTTGGGTCACAGACCCCTGGCTGTGTCAGTCTCAGGCAGGGTACTCACAAGAGGACAGGCAGAACTACTGATTGCTCAGCATTTGCAGCAGTGGAGAGAGGAGAACAAAGGTATTTTACGAAACACTGCTTGCGTTCTAGGAACAGAGTAACGTGGATTAGCTAATTAGCATTCACTGAAGTACTTTCATGGCCTGGTGCCCAAGAACTTGGAGCTACCATAATACAGGGATTTTTTACTGGTCATAATGGAATAGCATGCTTTGTATTGCACGCACAGGCCTGTGCTGACTAGAGCAAAGCATGCAGTCACAGAGATATGCCTGAGTGGCAGCTAACGCCAAGACACAGACAAGTGGACTCAACCAGTGAGTTCAGAAAGGCTCAGACACTGAATACAGGAAAAGCATAGGTAAGTGCTACTGAGACTTTAAGATCTAAGCCCAGAAACTCTGCCATACAGCCAGATACAGCAAATAATAGTTACAAAAGCTACTGAGAGGTGAACTCTGTGCTAGGTTGGTGAATGAATGCATACAATAAAAAGGTGACAAAACCAGAGATTTCACAAGGGATTCACAAAAATTTTTCACAAAGGAACACCATCATCTTTCATCATCTAAAGTTTACAATTCAACCGTAAATGCACAGTTCACATTTCAACTATAACACTGCAGTTATAGCACATTATGCCTGTTTTTCCGTTTCTATCCAAAGCTAGTTACTATGATGTCCCAGTAACCAGAAAGCACTCACTGCAGTTAACAAAGATATCTATAAATTCAAAATGGTTAATGCTTTAAATATTGACTATTAAATATAATAATTGATTATGTTTTATAAGAAAAGGTGACAAAACAGTAGAAATCATGGTGGATTCTTAAGACAAATCTCCATTAGAAAATGACTGAACCCATCAATAGTAGAACTACTTAACTGTAATCAGGTTGGATTACAAGAAAACCAAGAAAAGCTGAGGTAGTCCACCAGATACCATACCATCTACTACTACAAAAAAATAGCAAAAGGACTCTTACAAACTACAAAATATACAGCACATTCCTCACATTCCTTATCACAGGCAAGGAAACATTTTTTTCCCCCTTCTCTTCCTCTCATACTTAATATCAGATTAGGAAAGTAGCTCTACTGCTTTTGACTCAAAACATGCAGATGAGTTTTCCTATACCTTTGTACAAAGTACACATCTCTGTCCCTCTGAGCTTAGAAAAAATGGGAAAAAAAAAAAAAAAAAGATGAAACTCTGTTCTCCTACCCCTCAATCATCAGAAAGCACGCTCAAGGTAAGCAGGCCTACTAAGACCAAAAGATACTGCAGTTCTTGCTGTGGCAAAAAAACCCCAGACTCTCACTGAAGGTAGATGTAAAAGTTAAACATACATGTTTAATGCATGGGGAGAAAGATACTCTGGAATTTTCCCACCATCATAGCTCAAGAAATACAGCTGCATTCTTCCTAGAAAGAGAAAAAGTGATGGAGTCAAGCATGCATGATTATACTTTGAGTTTTCACCTAATTGAAAGTGAGTAGCACCTCCTATGCAAACAGGACAATCCCCAGATTCCCCACTCAGCCACTTAAGTGAAAATACCAGAAATGGCACAACTGGAATCAAAGACAGCAAAAATAAAGACAAGCACATATCTTTCTCCGATTCCTAGTTCTCATTTTCTTCCTCTTTTTCCCAGTGATGACTGGCTCACAGATAGAGGGAAATATACAGCCACCCCAATAGTCTTCCATACAAGTAAATACAAAAAAATCAAGTGTTTATTGGAAGTCTGCATGAAGGCACAGATGAGCTTGATTACAGACACATCTTAACAATTACAAATATATGTAAACACCTTGAGATATACAACAAAGCAATAATACAGCTAATACAGGAATAAAATGTAACCTGCTAAAAAAAAACTTCTTTGTATCTGAGGTTCTTTCAATGATAAACTCCAATTCACACCAACACAGTGTAACGCTGTTAAAGTCATCACTTGGATTCATGCTCAACAAATCTGCACTTTGACCATTGTTGTTAACCGGTGGATTTATAAATTTGATCCGAAACAGGCTTCCTTCACTAAGATCAGGAAAATATAGGAATAACCAGCTAGATGCCCAACCAACCTATAATGAGGTTTTGTAGATTATCTAAATACACGAGAGCAATCACCAAGGTACTGAAATTAAAGATAAGCTTCAGAAAAGCTCAAGGATGCTTGTTCCATTTTTACTTGCATTTGAGGAAATTGCTGTATTTCTGTAGGAAAGGAACAGTCTACAGCTGTCAGGTGATTTTTTTTTTTTTCCTTCCTCCACAGGAGGCTTAGATTTCATCTGAAACACCTGCCAAAACAAAAGTCAGTAATCACAAACTAAAGTGCCTTGAACAGCTTAGGTTTTACCACTAGAATAAAACACCTTCGTTTATAGATACAGTATTAATTTATATCGTGAGAAAACCCACCTTTGCACATAGAAGATTACTTCCCATATTTCTGTGGAAGGGGGAATTGCCT
>KL274622.1:16013-38062 GCA_000699545.1 Podiceps cristatus
GCAACACAGTACTTCTTGAAAGGAAACCACACAGAAAAAAAAAAAAAAAGTAGTATTAGTACAGGCAATTCCCAGGCCTAGCCAAAGAGTACTCTGAGAAGCAATTTACTACAAGGTCACACAGTTTTCTCAAATTCAACCATCTGTCCTAACTCCTCACTCCTACTCTACAAAAGCTTTATAACCTCTGGAGTTCGGTTCCAGTGAGGAAAGACTCCTATCCATGTAATACATGCAGAAAAAAAACCTAGCACAGCTATGACAATTCTCCTGACCCCGTGGCCACATCATCCCAACCAAAAGATGAGGTAGTACTTTTCTTTGGAGCCTAACTAGTTGAATAGGAACAAGCACTATTCTCCCTAATGTAGCAGCTGCCTGTTAATGCAGTGCCAAACTCCATGGTTTTATCTGCTCTTCAGGGTACACTACTAATGCAAAACCAGCAACAGTCGCTTAAAAAAAAAAAAAAAAAAATCATGATATGAGCACACACTCCCACTTGAACTACAACTGCATTATAAAGGCCACAGTCTGACATAACCAGTGACTTCCTCCAGTCCATAAAGTGGCAATGACTATTAACCTCTATTTGTACCAGGACTAGTGGTTATTACCCAAAAGGAACATGAAGGATATCCTGAGTACTTATTACAATGAGATGTGGAATTAAAACAAAAAACAAAAAAAAAACAAAAAAAAAAAAAAATCAAGTTTAAGAACTCTAGTCCAAATCTGAAAAGGGACTGGGAGAAGAATTCAGCTCCTCAGGGAACTGAGGAAACCAGACTGTCTCCATGCATACAGTCCATTGGTAACTAGGGGCTCTTTTCTCTCAAGAGGACAGATCTTCCCCTTCAAGGAGGCTGTTTTAACATATGCATGTATTATAGTTTTATAGCTTACATTCATAAACTTTCTGGTTTCTTATGAGATGGCTTGAACTGGAGAAATATGCTCTGCATAGTCCATGCTCTGTAGACTCCCAAGGATCAAAAAGAAAGAGACTGCCGTGACTGAAACAAAAAGGAAACATCAAAGCATTGAACAGTATTAGAACTCATACTGCTTGTAAAGCTAAGCATTAGGATTAGAAAAAGCACTACAAGACTTAAACAAGGTCCCTGGATGCATCCTCTTAGTAAGCAATGATCAATACTGAGGATGAGACTACGTTCTTTGACTGACAAAGTACTCAAGGCTCTTTTATTTGTCTCCATGACCAGTTTCCATTTATTTAACAGAATATACGGAGTCTATGTTGCCTCCTGTCAGCAGTGCAACTTGCACAGATCCCAGGAAGCTCTCTCATTTTCATTGCTTCCAAGACTGCATTTTTTCATTCAGCTGAAATGCACAGGGATTCCACTCAGGCAGATGGATTCCTGAACGCAAACATTTTAACAGGAAAAGAATCCTGTTCTGTTCAGCTTCAGTACAGAGGCTGCCAATAGAAAAGCACTGACACTTTCTTGACAAACTCCGATAGTCCTTTCTGCCCTTGGAGATATGCTCTCAGAGGAGTACATGTAATTAAAACAATCTTATCTGGCTGTTAGCTGGAAGACTATCTCCAAACAGTCCCACTTCTTCTTCCAAAGAAGTTCTCTGGAACAAATCGCGGATAAAAGAATCTCTTAATAGTCTACAGAATATCAGCTGCATTCCAGTGTCCAAGCCAGATCCCTTGAGAGAAAAAGTAAAAAGAAAACTGCTTGATTGTAAGAGAGGAAAGCACTGCTGAAACAGCTAAAAGATATATATATATATTTTTAAATGTTTAGCTGTAAAGGGGCACACTCACAAAATGCTCATCATGGCTAAAATTTGCTTCTGTGGCCTTACACAACTAGTGACGATGCAGTGTGCAACTGGCAGGCATTAGTAGTGAAAAGGACAACAGAAACCCACCCAGGTGCTTCTGAGATAAAGTAAGCTGGACCTCACTGTCAAGTGAGTTTCTCCAGTCTATGTGATCTGATAAAAATCACAGGTGCAGAATTGTAATTCATGACTATAATTCACAAGGAAAACCGAAAATCCACTTACATTTATTAGGAGATGGTTGTGCACAATTTCTCATCTTATTCAAAAAAATCTACAAATAGAGTTTAACACTTCTGATTGCAAGCAAATGTTTGTTCAACGTTCTCAGTTAGGTAAGGCCAGTTTAGCGCCTTGTTACACTTTCAGATTTAGTATACATTTGTCAGTTCTTTACTTTCCTCTGGTAACAGTCCCACTGAAAAAGTAAGGAGCAGTCACTAAGACACTTTATAACAGCAGCTGAAATTGGGTTACACAAATTCAGATTTGGAATATGCTTTAAACAAATTATTCTAGGCAACCTTCCATTTTAAGATCTTAAAACAACACTGTCAAAGGCTTTCTCCCCTCCCCGCGCCCCCCCCCCTCGCATTTGTACTACCACCACTATGAGCTCACGCTCTGTAGAGCCATATGTCCAAGAATCTCAAAGCACTTCAGAAAGGAGGGTGCCATTCCAAATAGTGGTATACTTGAGCTGGAATCCGACTTATAAAAGAATATATTTTTTTCTTCATCTTATGTTTACAAAAGGACAAGCGTCAAACTAAATCAGTCCTCTCTTGACCTTAGTCCCACCTCTGACAGCCTGTAATTTTCTCACATGCAATCCTACCACTGATTCAGAAGCTCTGTTTAACCACAATGCTCACAGCTGAGTTTCCTCTATGGAAAGGTATGTGTCTGCTACAGGCAGTTATTTTCAGATGGAAGCACTGGTCAAATTTTAGGTCTGCCACATTCTTGAGAATCACTTGATTGGAGAGTCACTACCATAACTAACATAATTTGATAGTGCACTTCATCCCATATTAGTTTAAGAAGTGTAATAGGCTATATATGCATTTCTCTAACTTCTCTCAGAGCTGAAACTATGTAGCTACAGTGAAGAAACTCTAGTTTTGCCTTAAGCAGAACCTTTTACAACGTTATCTTAACCTACTATTCTGATATAGAGCACTAACTTTATAAAGATTTTCACTTTGCAATTCTTACTGAATAGGTGAGTGGCAAACATGAAAATATATGTACACATGTTAGCATACTACCAGAGTGCTGTACTTCCTTCTTAAAAATGTCCTTAATAAAGCATTAGGCATGTCAAACAAACTTTTGTAAACAAAAGATAAATTACTCATGTTCTGTTCTGATTACAGCCAGATACATACTCTCATAAAATAAACATTCTTGTGTCATTTTCCATGGCCCACATATCCATATCTATGAGGTAAACCACTTAAACTCATCAGCAATATATAAACCTCAGTACTCAACAGGAACCTCAGAAAAAATGTAATTGATGTCAATATCAAGAAGTGACACTTTGTTCCACTGCAAAGTGAAACCAATTTATTTGTGCTAAATGAATGGAAAGAATGTATTCAGAATACATTTCTTTATACATTGTACCGGCTTAGGCTGCTAAATAAGCATTCATTAGTGCCATGTTGTGCTACTTTCTTGTACTCCGTTTCTACTAAGCAATACAACATTTTGGCTGTTAGCCAATATATTCCTATACGCTCATCTTATATCTTGTTTTCTAACAGACTTCTGAACATTTAGAATACCTGTTCAAACTTTGCTTTGGGGGAATCACAATTAATATATTTTAACAAGAAAAAAATTATCATCAGCTGTTCTCTACAATCACATTGCCTTCTGCAGCAAAAAAATCAAAGAGCACACTTTAATCAGTAACCTGTGGGCAGGACCACACTTACCGAAGTTAATTGTGATAGATCACACCGTATGGGCAGCTTACAGGTTAACATAAATGTCAAGTGAAATCATCAAATCTTAATGTCCACGAATTGTACATTCCACAGACTCCAACAAGCCAGTTCCCTCACTGTACCATACGTTTGAGGTGCTTTTAAACAGGAGAAGTATGGATGTGTCCTGTGTGCTGAATTAAGCTTATTTACTATGTAATACAATAGAGTATGTGTCTTGGGCACTGATTAGGATGTCCGACTTACTTTTGCACTAGAAGCTGTTATTTCAAATGACTGAAACGTAGTGCTGATTTTCCGTAAGCTTGGTAAACACTGTAATATTTCAGAATTTATCATATAGCCCATCATGCCTTAAATTTTCTGCAAATTGTCATGAAAAAATATAAAAAGGTATCCCTTTAATTTTACAAACCTAGAAGCCAGGAAAATGAAGCTTTGGAGCCAAGCAAAACGACATAACGCCGTATTACCGAACAGAGTAGCAAATGTTCCAGCCAGAGAATGGACATACATGTAGTTCAAGTAAACACTGATGGAAAACTTTGTTAAGTTAGTGTTGTAGACCCACAACACTGGCTGCATTTTATACAAACGTTTACAACACAATTAACAGTGAAGCCTATATAACCTCAGTGCAAATAAGTCAAATCCAAATATGCCAAGTAAGCCTTTGGCTTTTAGTAAACTGCTCCATGTTATGAGTCCACTTCTGACATACAGACTGCTGAGCACATGCACTAAGGCTGAGAGGAGGGATGCACTGAATGTTGAAAAGTGGCTGACTGCGATGCTGCGGATTGGATCGTAGGTTGCACAGGTGGTGGAGGTGGTGGCGGAGGTGGCTGCACTGGGGTCTGCGTGTTTGGAGAAGGAGGAGGAGTGGGACGTTTAAATTTGTCAGGGCTGTTACTTCTTCGTGGTGAAGGCCTCTGCAGAACAAATATTGAAATTATGTTTAACACACTCCTGAACAACATTAGGTGCAAGTCCTCTAATCAATTTATTGAGCCTGGCAAAGGAAAAAAAAAAATCCCCCACAAAAAAATCTTAGCAATTATGTGGGAAGAATACATTTCAAAACATAGCAAGAATCACAATACAGTTTTTACATAAAATAAACATTACTCTGAAATGGAGTAGCAAAGGAAAGAGGAAGTGCTTTTGAGATCAAATAGAACACAGATTCCTTCCTGTCTCCTTGCAGGAAATGAACACAAGACATATGTCCTGAAGATTACAGTTACCTATGATGACCAGCAACCTAAAAAGAAATGAGAGATGCTGTAGAGACAGCACCTCCCAGTTGTGCTTGCCCAACCAAGTGCTGATGAACCTTTAACTTTATGTTGTTGGCATATGAAATCCAACTACACAGTACCTGAGTGGGCATAAACGTTTCAAGTGCCAGAGAGTTTGCTCAGAATCTCTAGCTTTCTGAAAGACTCAGCCTGCACACTGGAGCAAGACCAAAGCATAATACAAGTTGTTCTTTGAAGGACAAAAAAAGACTACAACCCTTCAAGCTTCAGGAGTGAGGCAGTTGTTAGAAAGCTCCCCTCAACAGAAACCATAGATTTTCAACAACTTGCACATTTAAACACAGAAGATTTAAAACCCACTTTATCTTTACAAACCATGGAGGGGGGAATCTTCTTTAATGTTAGCAATGTAAAAATATAAATTACACTGAGAACACTAACTTCCACACTTTTGAAACCAAAATGCTTACTACATTTAGCATTAAACAAGAACCTCATGGCATGACAAACCACCCACCCACAATTAATAGTCAACCACAGGCGATCAGCTCTGGGGAGAAGCACGATTACAGTGCTATACCAAATGTACTACAGGTAAAGTCGCTTTATTCTGTAATGGAGATCAAAAATGAAGAGTCAAAAATCAAACTGCAGTTTAGTTAAATTATGTATATTGTATCTTTTTTTTCTGCACAACGATGTACAATAGATTCATGCTCTATGCGAAAAGCCAAGGGACTGTTCACAACTGACTGATGTCTCTGAAACGCTTAAAACCATTTATTGCATTTGTGTACATGTAATGATATGAAGGGACCTGGTTTCAGTGTCAAGACAAAGCCAAGAGCTACTTATCAACACCTTTCTCAAAATAATTTTTTTTGTCCTGCAGATTATCCTTTTCATAGTGAAATGTGACACAAATTAATTTACAGTTTCAGGAAGAGTAGTATTTCACAGATACTGAACAGAACAAGTTCCTTGAAAAACTTATTTATAAAATTAGGTTCCAAGTTTTCCAGAAGCATAAGATCTTCCTGTGACTAACTCATGTGACACAAAGCACTGGGCTGAACCTGGACCAGGATTCCATTGTAGAGGTCCCGCCGATCTCTGCTCAATGAAATTAACAATTACCTGTGCACTCTCACCTAAACAATTTTAGAAGCAGCCATATTTTAGCATTCTACTAAAATGTCTACTGAAACATGTTTTCACATCCGAGAACGACAAGTATATGCAAAAACCTTGCAGGATATTTAGATACTACCATACCTGTTGAGAAAAATCAAAATAGTCTTGACACAGCAACTCTAACATATTTTGCCAAATGGTTAATATTTAGGTTCTGTTTGGTCATTAAACTTGACAAATATTTAGAAGAAACATGATGAAGTAGAAATGCATCAAACATTGCAGGTAAAAAGGAAATAAATCCAGTTGAAAGATATGAGATATTGCCCTAACAAATGTTTATATTAACTTTCTTCTTTGCCAATGAGAACAGAAAATAAGAGTTAACTGCCTGTTACAGTGACATGATGGTAGCATTGTGTGTCATCCTGAAGAAAACCTGAGCTTGGAGCAACCTCAGATGACTCATCCGTCAGATGGTGGAGACTAGGAGAAAAATGAAAGCAACGTTTTTACTTCCCGGGATAGGCTTATAGCTTAGAACATCACTTCTCACACCCTGCCTGCTGATCCATAAGATGATACCTATTACTGTCCTTAAGATGATAATACATCCTATTCTTTGGCAGAAAATAACGTTCTCCAAAAAGAATCAGTTTCTGAGGGGTGAAGAGGAAAATCAGGGTTGAAGAAAGCAGCAATAGATATCTTGGAGTAAGGAGACAAAAACAAACATTTACAAAAATGTTTTGTAAAAAAGCTTAAGGACAAGCAATCATAACTTTTAAAAACCAAACTGACATTGGTAACACGTATTTACTATTTTAAATACTTACTGTAATACCATGGGATGGTCCCATATGTTGCACATGAAGGCCTGGGGAATTGTAGTAAGACATTCCAGCTCTAGTCAGTGAAGTTGGTGGTGTGAAACCAACTGTGTGACTTGCATATGACAGACCTAAAAATTGTTAAAACAAGGCAACATCAACATTCTTGTTAATATTACAAACTAAAGGGTTTTTTTTCTTTAATTTTAGTTCTGAATCAGTGACAGGGTAAGGAATGGTAACTGCCACCAGTTAGACATGTAAAAACTATTCACTGTAATGAAAAGCATGATGTAAAATTAATTTATTTTCCTGTTGTAAACTATCATATGTTTCAAAACATGCATTACACAATGTTAAACATAACGTTTCACTTAACATTACCAGTGTAAGGCTCCCCTGGCAGCTTAGCTTTAATCCACAAGTATTTCCACCCAGCCTTCCATTGTGCCTCGGAGGAAACGTCTCCCTGAACAAAATACAGTCTAAAGAAGCAGAGGGTGTGCCTGGAGAAGCAATGGGCCACTACGAGTTTCCACAAAGAAACTAGATGTAGGTGGCTCCTCCAAGGCATACCAGATGTTCACCCAGGCTTCCTCCTGTTTTGCCTTGGCATTTATAGGCAGGGACCCAAAGATGTTTGGGACTGTGAAGTTAAAACATTCTGGGGTTAGTTGCTAGCTGGACTAAGCTAAGTTGAAATTGCAACTTGTTTTATCCACATTAAGGAAAGCCTAATATCGGAAAGCGCAAAAGATCTCATTCTTCCATCTATTTCCTTTGTATAAGAACTAATTTATAACCTGTATAGTTAACCAAGGTAAACAGAAACAGCAGCTCCTAAGAGCTTAAAGTTCAGCCCGTGAAGTGTTCTGAACATTTTGAGTATTTCTCAAAGCAGCACATTTTCCAAAACCTTTACCTCATTATTGCTTTCTGACAAAAATATCAGTAAGGTAGAAGACAAGACTTTTCTCAGCTGTTTAACAACTGCTTTGGAGAATTACAGCCAAAAAAATTTCTAAAGGTCTATTAAACTTTTATAACACCACACTGGACTTAACAGTTTTCACACTTCAACACTAGATCAGTGCAAAACAGTGCCACTGCAACTGCAGTATGCATCAGCCCCCAGCTTTGTCCTTAACTGCATGTATCTGTCTTTGTGCCTACAACTGACGACACAAGATCTCGGCAGAAGGAAAGAAAAAAAAAACCCACCAAGCCTCAGCTCACTAATAAAATCATATAAGAAAACACGGAACCCTTGCTTCCTTCACTTTTAAGTTCGATTCTGCTACATCCCCAATGTACGTCTGGTACAAATTATAAGTAACTCCAATGGAATCACTGTCACTTTAGAGTAGTAAAACAATGCATATTAAGAAAATTCATCTATTTTTTGACTACACAATCTAATCATCTGTACAGCACTTGTTTTATAACTAAGTGCTTTTGTAAGCACAAAACCAGAAACAAGTCAATGTTCAGGTACGTGACAATGTGTTGCATGTCACAGATGAGAGCCCAGAACAAAAAAAGGAAAAAAAATATGCTTTGAGTCACCTTTGCAACATTACGACTTTTGACTGCTTTAATGCAAGTCTACATGGCAGTCGAAGAAGCAATACAGAGTAATGCATGTGCATCTAAGCTCAAATACCCATCTAGCCTTGATGCAGAAGCAAAGCATGAAACGGTTTATCTACATGGAAGACTAATTGGTAATTAGAATAACTAATCCCCAGCTGTCTAGGAGTGGCAATACTTCCACATTCTTCGAAGTCCCATGCACCGTGCTAGAGATCTCAGCCATATCTCAGCTTGAAAGAGTCCTCGAAAGCAGCCTCTCAGGCCATGCAAGCACAAAAAGCTCGGGATTCAGGAGCCAGAATCTGACCCATTAAACCTGACCAGCTATCCATATGAAATTCTAGCAATTCTAACTGGTTTCAAATTATATTTCTACAAATTCAGGCACATCATTTCCCAAACAAAACATGCCAAGTCATACAATTACTTGATACAAAATATAACCGTGGTATTATTCCATGCTGATACTTTTGACAGTGTCTTTCTGCACTACTTTAGATATAAAGTAGTCTCAAAAACTATTTGTTTTTATCCATTACTGCATACATATATACCAGGCAGCTGTACAAAATTGCCTATTGATCTCACTAGTTCTCTAACAAACTGCTGCTTCTATTTTTCCAAAGACAAACTTCCCAACTGCAGATACTATTTTATTAAATGTGAAGGAGAATAATGTAGCTGCTAGTCTGGAACGTTTCCTGTACCAACATTACCGAAACTGTGAACTCTCTTCGAAACAATCATTTCAGCTGTTGCTTCAGACTGTTTCAGCATCCTCTGTCTGTGGGATTTAATTCCCACTAGAATGCAGCACTCTTGTATCAACTACTGATGGGAAGTCCACAGGGAACAAGGAATGCGCTTCAGTCCCAGTGTAGGAACAAACCAACTGAGTATGCCTGCATTGGCCCATCAGCATCTAAACTGGGTGCATTTCTAGGTAATCTAGGACACAAGCCTCTAAGTTACCAGATAATTTTCAAAAAAATACTTTTAATTATAACCACTGTGTGCACTGCAGATACCATGTGTAGTTGCATACTATGTTATTATGAAGATACGACGAATGTCCAAAGTAATTACTCCAGAACAATTGTTAGCATGACTATGTTTCTGTACCTCCAGTTATGGGAAAGGGATAAGAAAACATGTAGCATTTTCCTGGTAACATACCTTGCAAAATATTGAAAGTCAAGTGATTTGGCTCATTTCAAAAGCCTCAAAACCTCTTGAAAAACTCTATCATAATGCTCACCTCTAACACGGTAACATGGCTTATGGTCGTAGCCAGTTTTCACATATGCTTACTCCTTTTGCAATACCTGGATGGAAACTATCTTTGAGTCCTTCTGAAAAACTAAAGTCAATCTTGCAAATTAAAGAGTTTAGAGACATTTTATATGTTCTAGCAGACCTGTGTAATAAAACATCTCAATCGCATCTTGCAGAATGTGTCAATATAGAGCATATCTCACTTGCCCTTACTATAGGACTCTGACAGGTTCTAAAGGTGAACTTTAGGGCATGCAGGATTCACTTTGTTATGTACAAGTGTGTTTGTGATGGCCATATAACATCTATGGGCAACAACTTTTAATGAATGGCCATGTAATTTTAAGGGATTTTAAATTTCAGTTGTTAAATGTCCTAGTAATACAAATAGATTTCCTTTGACTTAAAAATATATATTCAGTAATTAAACACTCAGAAAAGTTTAGTTTGCCTTTGTTATACAAAGTACTAGAGACAGGTATTCTTAATTTTATAGTTATTGTTTTACAACAGAAAATAGCAGAAGTACAACAGCCATTTCTCTACTAAAGGGAAATAGAAAATTACTTTTTTTCCAACATCCTCAAGATTAGACTTCCATAAGTAGTTTTGATTCAGAGCACAGTAACAGTCTCATTAGTAGTTCATCACCAAACTCTAGAAATCTGTTTGAACTCTGTATCCTGTTGGGCAACTTATGGTGTGGGAGGGGCAGGGTATAGACAGTAAGAGAGAAAAAGAGAGAGCAAAACAGAAATAAAAGTTCATGTGAAAGCTTCTTAACTGACCTTTAATATTTGTTCACAGTGTAAAACAGAACCATCTGAAAACATGCTGTGCTAGAAGACATCCAAGGCAAAATTATTCTTACATTTCTGATGCAGTTTTTTCTCCAGACTAGCTTTGAAAGGCTACTGACCTAAATATATTAATAGGGCACATTACTATGTGATGCATACAATAATTTTATAAACTGGGTTGAATATTTACCAGGTGATATAGGTCTGCTAGAACTTGGTGAGGGTGTATAAGGGATAGGACTGGACACAGTGCGAGGTCTTAATCCTTGTGCAGACATCTCATTAAAATATCTAACAAAAAAAGGTAAAGAATAATTAGATTAAACCTTTTAAAATGTGCCATGTTTTAAATGTTTCACTGTGGTTTTTTTTCAATTCCCATAAGAATCACATTAGATTAATGAAAGACCAGTCACCTTTAGGAAGTCATGACAGGAACTCTCTTCATTGCTGAAGGCTCACTGACTTTACTTTCAATGAAAATAGCTCAACTTATCTTAGTTATTTGCAGTTAAAATTGTACAAGTTGCATAAGATTAGAATAGTACATATTAAGACCAGAAGTATAAATTATGTCATCCAATCTGACCTATACTACATTCTTGCACTTTACAAATCATTTCTACATTGAACTCAATAGCTTGTCTGGCTGGAGAGTATCTTCCAGAAAGGCATTCAGCACTAGTCTGAAATCATGAAAAGCAGGGGGGGGGGGAAATCATTAAAGTATTGATAATTTGTTCCAACACCGGATCAGCCTCACAGTTAAAAACAGGCCGTTTCCTACTTCAGTCCCTCTGGTCTCAACATTTAGCAATTTGCTCATCATGTCTTTTGAAACAGAGAGACATTTTGTACCCAGGACTTTCTCTCACTAAAGATAATTCCAGGTTCTATTGCAAGACACCTCCCACACTTCACTGTGACAATCTGAACTGATTAGAACCTCAGGCAAGGCATTTTTCCCCACCTGCAATAATTTCAGTGGTGTTTATTTGTACTTTATTCACTGAATACAGTGAAGCTTCTTCACAGACATCAAGTGCTATATAAAAGGAGATAAAAAAATCGTACCGATTGCTCCTACTTGCCACTTACTGTTCCCATCTCAAAAGTAATTTTATGGTTTTTCCACAGTGCTAGGCTGGCAGCTTTCAGGTTGACTTGCTTGTGCACTCTGCACCTAGATTTTTCAGTTATTGGCTAGATTAGAGGATCCCCTGCTCACCTTCTCCTGCACATACGGTTGCAAATCAGTGCATCTGGGTTTATATTATTACATTTAGCTGTATTTCTTTACAGGACACAGCAAAGCAGCAGGCAAAATAGCTACCTAACAGCACTTTGACTCCTCATGTCTCACCTTCTGCCACTGTGTTGCTCAGAAATTCTTAGTAGCTACATTTATTTCCAGATCACAGACAAAAAACACACAACATGGAGCAGTATTACAGATATTCCTATCTGATGGAACTCACAACTATGACTACTTCAAGGTCTGTGAGCCAGTTCCTAAACTTTTTGAAATGTGTTTTGATACAGCATCTGATTGATTTTTAACCAGGATATTCAGAGTTACTAAGCCACAACACCTAACACAGGCAGTACACTGCAGTGATACAAAAGCTGGTTTAAATTCAGGCAGATCACATGATAAAAGTAGCTGCAATAGAGAACAACAGAAAATTAACAAATTAAAGTTTAATCAAGTTTTCTAAAGAGCTACCAGTGGCAATGTTAGTGGAATAGAACTGACTAGGCTACCTCTGCAACACACAGTAACATGTAATGCAGACAGTACGTGTATTACAGCAAGGTAGCGATCTTTGTGATTTAGTCTTATTTTATTCTACATACAGACAATTTTCTGTCAGTCATCCTGGATCAGGTGATATGGAATAGCAGCACACCGCTAGTATGCTTCCTGGTTTCAGATATTTCCCTACTACTCCAGAGAATAGGATAGAGAAGACAAAGCTATTGCAAATCAGGAGGAAGTTTTGAGAAAGCTGTGTATTTTGCATTCAGTAAAGCATCTTCATCTAGCCTAGCCCCATCTACAAAAAATAAATATCACCAGCTAACACAATGCAACTGAAAAAAATGGGCATTTGATCCACCACCACCATCATTTTTAGGAAGACAACATAAGCTGACAAAAACTTACATTTTAAAATCATTACTACATGTAGTTCCACAATTATTTTGTCTACCTTTCTTCTGAGACTAACCACTCTAATACCTGCTTCATCCTTCACTTTACTTTGTATTATTTGAACTGCAAATACCTGTTTTGGAGCAATTCTGTCACACCTTTGTAGTACCAAGAAAATTAACATGGCTACAAACTTTCTTAGAAGTACAGAATAGTTAATCAAATTTTCCTGCATTTTCTTAATTACCACTACCTACAACTGGCTCACAAAAAATTACAAGGATGCTCTACATTTTTTTGATTAATATTGGTAATTCACATAGATTTAGATTTTTACTGTATTTCCACTGCAATGTAAATATTGGCAGAAAAGATTAGGCTAATAAAAGTTAGGCTAACACTAGAATCCTGTGTTTCTAACAATTTAGCTTATATAGCATTCACTACATCTTAATACCAGATGCTACTGCAATATGTCCCAGTTGCTTAGTATTTCATTAAAATGAAAGCACCACCTTGAACTTTAAGGGTGCTCCTTGAGACAAAATATCTGGTACTTTGTTTCTGGTAAATTATGGCTTATAACAAATATACTGATGACCCAAGAAGAAATATCTTAGTATCAGAAGAATACACAGCACAGGGTAACTTTTTAAAGGACCACTATAAATCCAAAATAATGTGAAACAGTACAAGAAAATAATGAGCATTTCATAAGAAACAACAATGTTTTATTCAAACAGTACTTAAAAACCTCTTTCAAGATATATCGCTGTCATGACTATGACGTGAGCTCTAAAAGGCACCATATAAAACCATGAAAAACTCAAGACTATCTGTAAGGTCAGTGCAAGCAATGCAGATTGCAGTAGAGAAAGAAAATCAAGGATGTTATGCTCTGGACATCAAGAACAACCCAGCAGTTCTGGAAATGCTTCCTCTCTCTAAGGCTTTACAGAGTATCCCTTTGTATTTGGCTGAACACATTTTACTTTCAGCAAAGGACAAATTAGGCCCAAGTAAGGATGTTGTTCCTACCTCACAGAATTCCTTGCTGTTACCGAGTTAGGGGCAAAACAAAGGTACTATGATCAAATTATCTTGAATCTCTGCTCCACAGCTATATTTCTTTGAATATACATTATCAAAACCCTGAGCAATCTTCAGATACAAATATTTTCTCACTGTTAAAACTAATGCTATTTCTACATAACTTTGATACAATTCCACTGAAGATATTCCTGGACCACGCTAAAATTTGATAAGTATATTAATCCCATATGCAGGGTATTTCTGTAAATACTTATTCTATAATATTCAAAAAGAAGTATGGGGATTTTTAATAAGCTCAATGCCAACATGTCCGGATGGCTGCAAAATACAAACCTTTCATCGTCCATTTCTAAGCTGGATTCACTTTCTGACAGTTGTCTGCAGAGTGCTTCCCTACGTTCCATTTCCCTCTGTAATTTTCTTTGAAGTCTCAAGTTTTCTTCTCTCATATGTCGCTCCTCTTCTAAGTATTGTGCCATCTTCTCTGAATCTGAAATTCAGAATATTGATAAAATTTGATTAAAATTCAATTTCACAAACAGGCAAATACATTGCGCCTAATTTTACTCCAGTACTTCAAGAATGAGGGTGTAGAAAATGCTCAGAATGGATTACCAAAAGTTCTCATCTCTACGTCGTTAGTTCAAAGCCTAATTCAGAACAGTAGTTACTAAACTAAATTACTGGTTGACAGCAATTTTGGAAATACAAGGTAAAAAACAAAAAAAGTTTTAAGCATTTACTCAAATGAAATTGAAAACAAAGAAAAAGGAGTCATGAAGAAAATAATAAAACCAAAACCATAAAGAAGAAATACAATGATTCCTGCTCCATTAAAATAATCCTATTCCACATTTACAAAGATTCTACTGCAACAAGGAGAGGAAATTATTTTAAAGGTATATTTCCATTTCGAGGGAGGAAGCACAATACAAGTTCTGAAACCCAAAATACACAAACTTGTATTCAATTGCTAGCCTATATGTATTCTATAGCATTCTTTCAATTACACGTTCTATCACAGAGACTGGCCAGCAGAACATGTACCGATATTAAGAGCCAACAAGTGGTTCACACTTTGCATCAAAGGGCGATTTGAGTTTGCAATTCTAAGTTCAGCAAATATCACATCAATGCTCTGGTATCACAAGCTATTTAAAGTGATAAAATCAAATTATGGAAAGCTATGAAGTATTTTGACAGATTATTTAAATACAATGGAACATATGATGAATATTTATGACACTATTTTGTGAAATTTTCTAATATTTGATCAAGTTTACAATTAATTCCTGGATATTAAAAAAATATTGATTCATCATGCTTTGTGATTGCTTTTTTATAGAATCATATTATGCAGCACCCTTGAATCAAAAGAATACTCCTGTTTTAGAAGACTGTTCCCAAGCTATCAACAATATGTGATTTGTCTCTTCTGTAGAAATACCATTTCTGAATGTAACTGTATCACTTACTTAAAACTATTATTATATCAAGATAGTTCCTAGAAGTGCTTCAGGAACACAAAAATGTAATACCAGTATCAGAATTCAGTAAGCAGATTTTATTAAATATTTACAAATAATCCTAGATGTTCTCTAACAACGACATACTGCAAACATCAAACTGAAAACTGTCTTTCAGTTTCATCTTCTGCTTGCAGGCTAGCACATCCACCATTTCTACTCATAGTGCAGCTCTGTTTAATCTGTTCACAAAGAAATTAAACCTAGATCTCGTTCTCAATGAGAATTTGACTTCAAATGCTTCTAAATTTTTACTCTAAATCACAATAATTCAAAAAGAACGCACTTAAAGAATTAATTAGGCTAGATTTTTACAAAGAGTACTTTAAATCTAAGGCCTTGCTCTCATTCTGAAGTTCAGAAAGTGAAGGCTGCAGTGCAGAATTGGCAAGTACAGAGATTAGCAGTCCTTATCTTCTTTTATCTGACACAAATTATTAATACCACAAACTTGCACTCAAGGCCTCTGCAAAAGAGCACTCTTCCATCATCTCTGCCTTTAAGGAAGGCCGCTGCCTCTGGAAAGCTACTTCTCTAAACAGGGTTTGAAATACTCCAGTCAGCCTGTCAAGACGAGCATACTAGATGGGGAGAATATTGTCTGCTTCACACTCACTCAAATTTTTCTGTCTATATAGTTAAGTACCGACTTACATATCAATTGAAATATAATGCTACTGACCAAGGTCTATGCTACAAAAGAGGCATAGCTGATGAACCTAGGATAGAAATTTTAGCATGAAGGAACGTCACTGAAAAGATCACAGGAAGGGACAAGCGACCTTCCTGCCAGCTGAGACCAGTGTTCAGAGCCAAACCCCCTTTCTTGCAAGGCATGGCAAAAAGCAGGCCTGCCACTTCTGGTCGAACGTCCATGACACTTTTCACAACAGAAACACAAGGACTTCTACATAACTGTTTATTCTGCCCACCTTCAAAGTGATCCTACATAGGCAAGAACAAAATAAGATTGCTTGTTCTGCTATACTGTCAGGTCAAATAGCTGTTCGAACAATTAGTCTTTAACACAGCTGCAAACAACTATGTAAAGATAGCCGCAATCATTAACAAGTGAACTTCTTACATACAACTGAACTTTATTTTGCTAGCTGTTAATTCTTTTGAGTAATTCTTAATTTATATCTAGATCCTTACAAAGGAGGTGATATTTATGTTTTGAAGAATCTGCATGTTGAAATATGCTAGAAGTGTCTAAAAAAAACCAAACTTTTTTTCTGCCCCAAATATCTTAATATATTTTCTGATTCTTCCCTTCTAGCAATGCTAAAAAAAAAGACAAACTGCAGTATAAATGAATCAACAAGCAATAATACTGCAACAATAAAAGTGCTTTAGTCCAAACCTGCCCTATTTTTCCCACTTCTACCTTAAATTCAAATTCATGAAAATATATATAACAAATCTCACATTACACAAACTTAGAAAGATTTAAAACAAGCTGTTTACTTACGCTGTAACTGTGCAGCCCTCAGTTGTTTCTTTAGCCTCTCCACTTCATTCTTTAAAAATCTGATATGTCTCATCATATTTTCTGGAGAATCTATCTCCATTGATATGTCTCTGGGTGACGGTGGAGCAGATACCGGCTGGTCTAATTTCTCCTGCAAAATTCTGTATAAAAAAGTAGTTTAAACTTTACCTTCAATTCTAATGAAAGAAAACCCCATAAACTCCCCCAAAAGCCACTGCAGGGATTCTGACAGGTATATAACATTTATTTTAGCTACTGGTTTTGGAGGGAGAATTTGGAGAGGATTTATAATGCTCTCTTTTTTAACTCAAAATAGAAAAGATAAAAGTCATTGTCCAAGCACAGATGGATTTTTCTAAAATATTGAGACATTGACACTGCCAAATATTTCTGCTTAGTTTGATTAAAAACAAATTATGGACTATATATAGTTACCTACTCTATATCCAAACTCTACTTATTCCACAAAACAATTTCTAAGTGCACTCATTTAATCACCTAGGAGTTTTTGCACTTATGTTCTTAGAGGAAGAACACATATTCAGGATGAAAAGATGAGTAAAATACATCTATCGTGAAACACAAGCTTTTCTGTGGTTCACCATTACCAAAAGAGAAAAGTTCACAGATACATTCTGGAGCACAGTCAAATAGTGTGTCTTTTTTTTTTTTTTTTTTAATCTACAAAACATTTTTTTAAAATCTATTCCATATAGTCAACATTTCATATACCTCAAATAACTGATCATAAAGTTAGGAGTAATTAACTAATAATGAAGTAAACATGTGGCAGATATTAAATGTTCTAAGGTATGATTTTTGGAGTTAACATATGAAGTATTTTTCAGCCTGAAAGCATGAACCTGTTCTTCACTAGAATCATGCTGACTGGCCAGATCCAGCTCTGCCCTGAAGAGCAGGGACAGCACTACGCAAGCACAACTCTTTGCAGGGCCACCATACAAAGTGGTAGTAAAGCACAGTCTGATTTCACCATCGCTCCTTGTAAGAAGGCACACAGTCTCAGATAAATTAAAACAGAAACGGTTTGGCTTATAAAAGGCTTTTAATCTAAGATGTGCAAAAATCCTACCGAAGACCCATCCACTATGGATTTACCACTGTTGAATATCACATGTATCTCTTCAGAGCACCTTCCACACAGCAGGGCTCTGTAAAATAAAACTACAAAACCTGCAGTTCACATAGGCTCAGGTGTCTTCCAAGGCCCAAGTCAAGATGCACAGAGTCACACTAACATAAATCTCCTTAAACATGTAGTAGAAAATAAGGTATTAGTCACCTCTTGTTCCCTATTCCCCCCAAACAGAATTCTTACAACAGGGCATTAAAGGGGGGGACGCTTTAATACATATTTTTAATCTTAGCTTTCCCAGGAATATAAAGTCTCACTGTCTTAACATCTATTTGAAGAAGCAGAGGGAATTCTCAATGACAAGAGTGCACACCACTGAGAAAAAGTGGAAGTTTTGTTCAAGAAGATAAGGAAAAAAAAAAAAGAGCTTCTCATATAGTGAATATGCTTGAATATCATATTATATTATTTTCTTTCAGAAAGCTGACCCAAAGCCAGCAGCTTTAAAAACAATCTATTAGCAGTTGAAAAAACTCAACAAATTTCTTTGAGCTTTCCCAGGTCATTTCTTACACTATTTAGTTTCATCTACTTTAGGCAATCAAGCACGTGGCATCATGTAAAAAAGAACTTTACAACCACTTTGTCTTTCAGTTTTTCATAGATTAAACAATCCTTATGGGACAGAGATGAACATACTTGATCCAGAACATTGTGTATTAAATGATACATTTCCCACAGTAACAAACACACTGCAACAAGACAAACCGTTTTTCTGCTTCAAGCTTGTCCATCCTCTTCCAGAGACGATTCACTAGTGCTTCTTGTTCTTGTTCCAAAGTATTTTCAAGGTCAATCTTCTCACGTCTTAGCTGGAAAGGAAAAACAAAGAAAGAAAATGATGGGAATATATTTTTTCCAAGGAACTGTCATTAGGAAAAAATATTGCTATGATAACACCATTTTACGTGATACTTTAGGACATGTAAAGGAGTAAGGAAAAGGTGAAGAAGAGATTAAAGTTGAAGAGGTGCAATACACTGGTCACAGAGCCAGTGAAAAATCAAGAGATTCAGGAGTTGCACAGCAGTCATCTCCTTAACAGAAACTCTTCTCATAGCACTTGTTGTCTCTGGCCAATAAGGAGCCTGAAACCTGGATACGTGGTCACTGATGGTGTGACAGGCCTATTCAAAGACACCTCCTATTCTATGCATCTCTGATGCTCAAACTGAGTTTACTGTCCATTACACAAACATCTATTATTTTGAAAGATTTTTGACTTCTTTAGTGGAAGAATCACAGTTAAGTAAGCCAGAAACAGAAGAAAAGCCATGCTGACTTGGTGTTAGATAAGCAGTGACATAACAGAAATAGTAAAGAGAAAATTACGTGAACTGCCTTAAGTGTTAATATAGCAACATTTACCAGCAGAAACAAATATATTCCTATCTTAACAATGGCTTTATAAAAGTAAACACTTAACTTGACATTATTCCCATTTACTTACTCTGTGGACAAATGTTTTTGATTCTGCTAAAAGCTAATAAAAGCAGATACAATGTGGAAC
Organism: Podiceps cristatus; assembly: GCA_000699545.1. Classification (NCBI taxonomy): domain Eukaryota; kingdom Metazoa; phylum Chordata; class Aves; order Podicipediformes; family Podicipedidae; genus Podiceps; species Podiceps cristatus. The sequence goes on from KL274622.1 coordinate 35,582, forward strand.
CACACATGGAGAAATCTATTATTAGTATTTATTTTAGTACAAATACAATGCACATATTAATGAGAATACACTAAAATATTAAGAGGCACAGCTGATCTTATTCAGTAACACTGTCAGCAGAACTCCAGGAGTTAGCAACAATGAAACAGATGGGAAGGGATCAGCACCTTTACAGGTGGAAAACAGCATGAAGGTATTTTTCCCAGCTAAACCTTAGTCAACACCACTTTCCTGATGGACAAAAACCCCACATAACAAAACAGAAAGACTGAAAACAGATTAAGTGATTCCTCACATTTACCACGTCACTGGCTGAACTGCTATTATAGCACCTAAATCCTTACAGGCTCTGCTCTAACCACTAAATTAATACTGAGATACCCAAACAAAATTTACACTTAAACACCACGCAGCAGTGCAAGTTTAATGAATGTACAACTTTGTTCTTTAAAGCTTTGAGGAATTAGTTACTGCAAGTAAAAACAGACATATATTGATGAGTAACAGGGAACATAATTAGAAAAAGGAACGCTGTTTAGTAAATCTTTCCATGTCTGAGTTTCCAGATGTACATTAACTGTGGAGGCAACTTACACTTCAGCAAGAGAGAAGTCAAGAGCAACATGCTTCAGCCTCACCGGAGGGATGACAATTTGGATCCTGACCGCGGTTCGTTCCCAAGCTAAGGTGTCAGCCCCCAGGGACAGGCCACTCTGCTTTAGGGCACAGCTCACTAGCCAGTTTGGCCAATGCTTGGGCTGACGGTGTTCAGGGGAAGTACACAAATATTCAGGGAATCTGCACAGCGCGCTCCTACATTACCAACATGCAGATCTTCACTACATTTCAGAGCTATCTCTCTAAACACATGATGAAAAAGGTTTGACTGCAGATCACTACTTCTGCAGCAATGTTTTTTGCATCAATTCAATGAAGCATGGTTTAGACTCACCTACGTTTTACAACTACGTTATTGACATAGCACCAAAAACCCACAAAAACATACTAGTGAAAATAAATCTACTTCATTCAATGGTAGGAAAAAGAGCACACTGGAATCTGCAGACAGAGTGAATTATTTATAGCCTCAGATTCAAAAATCTACAATTACATTTAGTATTATAGCAACCATCACCAAGGCAGCAGAGTCCATTAATTAGAAACCAGCAGGTAGGTGAGCATGCACAATGGCTAAGTCAATCATCAGCAACAATATACAGATGAGCCTTGTGTTGTGCCCTGAAGGCTGACAGAAATGCTCTGATGAAACACCAAAGAAACCGGGTTGTGAAACAGAGACCTAAAACTCCACATTTCCAGCAATATGAAAACACACTGGAAACAAGTATCTTCCTTTCCTGATCTGGAGTGTTGTCCCAGTTCCTCCCAGTGTCAGGATATTAAAGCTTTGAGGATTAACACCTTGAATTGAATCTATAGGAGAAGTGACTGCAGCACCCTGACCAGAGCTGTGAGTTCAGAGAACAGGTATGTTTGTTTCGTAGAGGGCAGTTTCAAGCATACTTTGAAATGTAGTCTAACTCTACTCAATGAATTTGTTAGGAACTCGATTATATTCTGAACTGAAGTAAAACAGGGAGCTCTGTCAATACTAATGTCATTCTATATGAGTTCAAAGTCACATGCTGATCAAACAATTTCATTTTTTACCATCGCAATAGGGAAGTGAAGAAGTATTGCTTGGTTTTTTTGAACCTTAATCTTCCCTTTAGAAGAGAAGAATCCCCTTTAACCTTCCTCACTATCCCAATTGTGTTTCTTCTCCTCTTTCTTTTACACACATACACTTACTTTACTTCAAATGCAGCTAAAATATCCATTTTCTGAGTATTCCTTGATTACCACTTCTTCAGTCTTCATGCCAATTTACTAACAAGCACAACTGTTCCCTCCTGAAATGGAGATCTTCCAAATCAATGAAAGTTGAAAACAACCTCTGCCTAAGCCCATTATCCAAAATTTCACTTCTCTGCGTCTCATCTGCTCCTCCTCCTTTGTATCTTTCATTCTTTGCGACTCTCCAAGTATATCTTTCCAGAAGATTTTACACATTTCACGTTCTTCTCCTTTCAAAGAAGCAGACATGGGACTTGATCATTAGCAGTTTAGTTCTTATTTCTCATGCCCTAACTGCATCACTTCCAGTTACCCACTGTATATTATGAAATAAAATATGAAATAGAAAAGCAATTAAAAAGAGTAACAGCAAAACTATGGAAACTTGGCTTATGTAGGACAAAACTGACAGCTATTTATTTCCTATCAAACCACTGAACTTTAACACACATTATTGCTCATTTTAACTGAGACATTCAGTTAATAAAATAGTTGCGTTTTGCAAATCTCTTCACCATTAGCCTTCAGAGAAGAATATTAGAATCATAGAATGATTTGGGTTGGAAGGGACCTTAAAGATCATCTCGTTCCACCCCCCCTGCCACAGGCAGGGACACCTTTCAC